>NW_019775058.1:118373-191173 GCF_001039355.2 Lingula anatina | reverse complement strand
GTAAGATTCAAATTTGTAATTCAGCAGTGGCCCAACAAAACCAAAAATGTACCAATTTATAGCTTTCTCATCTGATGTCTTAGGATTCAGGGTGTGATCTCGCCAACTGCCAATAAAGAATTCCCTCTTCTTTGCTTTTTCCAGCAGCTGAAATAATCAAATTTGACAGTATTAGAACTATAACAAAAATTCCTTGGTACATATGTTATGTTCTAGAGATTCACTTACGAAAAACTTATAAATTTCCCACTAAATTTTGCAGCTGAGCCAGTGTGTATATGTGGGGTATATCTCTTCCATCCTGATTCCAACACACTATAGGAGCCCATTCCCATAGACACCTTCAGTCTATATGTAGTCTGATCCATTTCTGCAGGGACTCTTGCTGAGTGCAATCTGCTAAACTGAATGACACGCCTTGTCTCATTTCTGTATTCTATTTAATGCCAAGAGCTAGGAGGTGTGATAATCTACTAAACTGCATTCAGCAAGAGTCCCCCCAGAGTTTGAATGACCTTCACAGAATGAAGATGTCTTTGGGAATAGGGCCTAGGATATGACTGCATGACGTCACAAACCTAGGGTACATATAACCTTAAATTCATGCAGAGGCCCGCTGAGTATATATTGACCTCAATTCTGTGAGAAAATTAGACAGTACAAAAATATGGTGCACAGAATAAACCACAGAAATATATATGAATATCTTTGACACAGGTATAAGAGAAGATCGAGAGCCAACCCCTCACCATGGCTGCCAGCTTCTTCACCCCCTCCGTATTGATGCTGACATCTTTGCTGTGTTGGGCTATCAGTTTCCCTCCAGCTCTTGGTAACAAGACAGCCTTAGACATAACTATACTATGCTGTTTGTAAAATTCTGAAATAATAATAAAAAAATAAATTTTTATTCTGTGTGCGAGTGCTTAAGTAGACACTGTCAAATGTCTAACAAATTCTTACTCAATTTAAATGATCAAGCGAGATAAAAGGCACTTCACTTAGCAGGGGTGGATTTTGGCCATCTTCGGGCTCTTCCAGCCAGAAGATTTTCAAGTTACATTGACGAGTATCTATTTTTTTCTGTTGGAAAACCGTCAAAAATGAAGGCTGGATCAACAAAGGGGCCATAGCTCCCTGCCATAATTCGGAAGACTGTCAGAAAATATCTTTGGATCTGCCCCTGCCAAGTTGATCTCCAAACCAACATATCCACGTACCAAATATGGCTGATTAATTGACCCACTTGAAAGCTTGCTGAAAATCCCCCAATATATAGACACTGAATAGATTCCCAACAGGGATTACGTGGTAAGCTTTCAAGAGGATCTGCCATATTTGATCCACAGATCAGTTAGTCTGGGGATCAACTTTGGTTGCACCTTCAGTATATATATAGAGCCCACCATTAAAGACATTAAATATATTTTTAAAATTCAAGACATTCAAGGGCAGCGACTTGAAGAATGATACAATTGCAAGAAAATAAATATTTATAACTGCATATTTTCCCGACAAGATGATTCCTTCAAAACACTGTATCTGTTTAAATAACACCTGATATATCTCCTCGGTGAACTGACATTGTGAATAACCCATTTACCGGTATATCGACATTGCTTAATCTTCAGCTTAAAAACGGCACAAAATTTGTCGCGGTACATAAAATAACATAATTTAATGTTCTACTTTTCTGTCTGGGTCGTCCAGTAACGTAGATAAACACTGTAAAAATAGGGGAAAAATAACATTGCTATGTTCTATTGTACTAAAAAATGTGGCTTCTATCCACACAAAACTTTCTGAACTCACTGTGCTCCGCGTGTTTACACTCACTGGCTGTGGCTAAAACTGGGTCACTTGTCTTCTTCTTGGGGAGAGATAGATGAAATTATGAGAAACATTTGTGTCAGATATAAACTTAGTACGAATCACAGGATTTTTCAAAGACTGGCATTTTCACATGAAAAAAGACCCCATAATGTCATATGGCATTTTTTAATGATAAGAAGTGTGATCAAAATATTAATTGCAGCTATCAAATTCTTTTTTCCTCCCTTTCCCAAAATGAAATCGGTTCAGCAAAATATAGCAGGGGCAAACCACCGGCGCATGGGCCTGCTGTAGACCGCGAGGGGCCTTGGCTACTTCAAGGCCGAAACAGTTTTTAATGCAAATTTCGTGGCTATATTCATATTTGGTCAAGCAGATACAGGGACATATACCGCGTGGTAACGGTGTTAAAGTTCAACAACTTGTTGCTCGGGCTGCTGCAAGTGTTGAAACTTGTTTAAATTGATAGTTCAACTTGGTTCCGCAATATGGCGCACATGGTTATTCCGTCCAGTCGACATACCCTGTTTTTTCGCGGATTTACTGGTGATGTCGACCTTAATGCAGTGAGGTACGTGCTTTGAATATTTCATTTTTATTGGGTTTTGTACACCCTTTTTTTTTGCCATCGCCTAATAAAGTACGGCCGATGAATGAAAATTTTGTGCTCGTGTAGAAATTGCGATAAATATTACGTCTAGACTACTACGCAAGTTTCTACAACAATTTATGTACTACTGCTGTTACTACTTCTGCCAGCCACACTTGCCATCCTACTGCTTTTGCTGCTGCTGTTCATGCTCACTGGCATGCCCCGTAGCGAATGTTGCATGTCTCGTATGGACTTTCCCCAAATTGTTTTTAATGAGTTAGCTGACCCCCCCCCCCCCCACAAACACACATGAATACATATACATACGTGCACAGACACTCACCTATAAGCAGCTAGAGCACCTGTGCTAAACTAAATTAAACTAATTGGGTTAATTTTGATTGATACACTGACGATTGTGAATGAAGGGAGTAAACCCCTCAATAGTGCAATTACATGTTAAGATAAATCACTCTGTTATTTTCCAAACAGATAACTTATTTAAAAAAATTCCTTAATTTCCAATCTCTCCAAACCCCCACCCAGCCATCGGTCTATTTAGTCTGTGCAGGCTTTACTACTGTACGCACACTCAGTTGTGAGGGTTTTAATACTCTGCAGTACGTGATACTATATATATTTTCAATATTCAACTTTTTTTTTGTAGAGAATTCTTTACCAATGAAGGTGGTGAATGTTCTGTGGATTTCTTCAAGATAACCGAGGATCAGGCGAACCTGTATTTGGCGCTGAGATTTGAGACCAATGATGTGGCCAGAGACATCATACAAAGGTGAGTTTTAGACCCCATTCCCATCACTTAATTCATTGGTCCACTTAGATCAATCCAACTCTGCGGGGACTCTCGCTGAATGCAATAAGTTTAGCTCGATGGCACACCTCTTCCTGTAGTAGAATACAGAAAAACTGGTGATTATATATATATATACAACTACATTGGAAACAAGAGGTGTGGTATTCAGTTAAGACAGTTAAGCTGATTGCACTCAGTGACAGTCCCTGCAGAGTTGGATCGATGGTGTTATAAGAATGGGGCCACAGATTACTATAGTAATTATGTGCACTTTTCCACAGCAGAAGTTTGCTTCATAAATTAGCCAGAGTCACATCTGTGTTTATCTATATAGTAAAAAAAATCTATCAGTGACCCTGGTAGAGGCAATGTTATAGTTAGTGACAAGTTCAAGCTGTGATGGACTGGTATTATCAGTTTGTTTTTTAGTAGTGATTGTATATTATCTAATGTAACTTTATTTTTTTCTCTTCCTAATGATACTTTACTGTTGCATATATAGTTCATGCAAAAGGCCTGCAATTACTTTGTCAGACTTGTTGGTGCTCTTTTAGTATTAGATAAAGTTATCTGGATTTGATCAAAAATGAGTCTTGTTTGAAAAGGAAATTCCTCAGGTTCTAAATTTGTACATTTTCGGATGCTCTTAATATGGCACCTCCATGGCAACAACTCTTTTTGGTGTTTTTGTTGATTTTGATGGTATGGACTTGTAAGCAGCTGTTACACAACCACAAATGGAATTTTGTTGCTTACCAATGAAAGTTGTTTTCACTACTATGAGGTAGAATCTTTCTGATTGTATAGAGTAGTAACAGCAGTATAGCAGCAGGCATCTTTGCCATTGACTGAAAATGAAGTAAAATTTTTCTTTAAAATAATCATGTGGACTGAATGCTGTAGAGGTGCCATAAGCAATGTGTTCTGCAATAATGAGATGGATTGTTCTTATCTAGGTAATACGTGCCACTACCAAACATCAGGTACACTTTTAAAAATGGTAAAAATAAGTTACTATTGAAAACTATGAATAAATTGTTAAAGGGATAACTCTTCGTTTCGGCCAAAAAATGAATTTTCCTGGAGTAAACAACAATTTTTCCATACTTACCAATGGTTAGTGAATCCATTTTTACATTCAAAGTTAGTCCCTGGTTTTTTTCTAAAAAGTTTGGTTTTTTGTTAAAATCTCTTAAGAGATTTTAACAGAGTATAGCCATCAATGGAGGTCACGTGGTCTAAAGACAACCTCAGATATCAGAATAATAGCTAAAACTGCCGTTTTTGTGGTAAAACAGAATATATCATATTTCTATGAGTTATTCACAATGTGTTTATTGGGAAATATAGATCTCATACGAAGAGTTATTATCCCTTTAACTGAAAAGGGGTTAAATCACAGGCATATCAAAGAAGTGATTTCATGGTTTATAATAGGACATATTTAAAAGGGCCCCAGGGATTTATCCTAGTGGTGATTCCATGGCCAATTTACACTACGAAGTACAACTTTATATGTCAAAGTTTATTAAAATCATTTAAATATCTGAGTTAAAATTAAAGTAGCTGAACCTATAAATGAACTGCTATCAAGTTTTGAATCAACAGGATGGGGAAGGGGGAGGCAAATAAGCCCAGATAAACCCAGGTATATTAATTGTCATCTTATGTAAACAACACTGAGGCACATGGGGAGTGCCATATATACAAGAACCAAACTTATTTTACTTTAATTTTGTTTGCTTATGAAAATGTATCAGTACCAGTTATCTGTGTATTTTGTATTTTCACTTCAATATTTGCAATTGGCATTTAGCAGGTAATTTTTTTTCTTCTAAAAATTGCCAAAGTCACCCAATTTTCTTTGAATTCATTCGATTAGATCTGATAGTAGGTTTATCTCATCTGTTTATTTGCTTAGTCCTTCTTCAACTCGGCTAACCTTTAAAGTAATCACTTTGTTCAAGAATTTTGTTTATTTAGGGCATAGCAAATAAAGGGTTTTCTTGTAAGTGGACTATTCCTTACATGGGAAATCATAAGTTGGTTCTGGAAATTCTTTTATGACAAAGTTTAATCTCTGTACTGTGGTTTCTTTTGAATTTTTTAATTCTAAGAAAAACGGTTTATACATGGAAATTTGGCAGAGATAAATGCCAGCTGGGTCTCCCGTGTTCCATATTAGTTAACTTGATATATATCCAGATGTGACAAGGCTGACATCAATAGCTGGAATTTTTCTTATTTCTTTGTATACTGATCTAGACTACAGGTAAATAGTACATACTCTGAGCAGTATCCACTGGCATTTGTATGTTATTTCAATTCTTTTAGAGCTTGGGCATTGGGAATAATTTCATCAGCTGTGTTATATAGTTAGAATAGAGTTGTGAATTTTCTTCAACTAACAGCTGTACTAGTGATCAGAGGCGGATCCTGAGATATTTTCTGACAGTCTTCCAAATTATATTTGTTGAACCATCCTCTAGTTTTGACTGTCTTCTTACAGAAAAAATGAGATGCCCTTCAATGTAAACTCTAAAAGAACTGATTTTCTTCCAGAAGACCCAGAAGACAGCTTCTGCCTGCCCCTGACTAATATTGAAAAGTTGTTTCTTAGGATAAACATCAAATTATTTGAGGTAAAGAACAATTTCAGTATTTGTTGTTGATTGAAAAAAAATCACTACTTTATTCTCTTGGGCAACAGATATTTTCTCACACATTTATTGACCGTCCTGTCTGCAAAAAACACTTATCATGCACTGTAATGATACATGATATGATATAGTTATCTGATGTAGGCTACAGGTGAGTGGAAGTCAGTATATTTGTGATAGATTTATGTTTATTTTGCCCTCTGTTTTGTATTCACACTTCAAATGGCCCAGAAGAAATCCTACAGATTTACCTTGGTGATAACTATAATAAAGCTACTGAAAGCTGAAGACTTCAAATTAATTTAAGGTGATAGGAGAAACATGATCGAGTTACATTTTATCATGATTCTGCTTATTTACTTATTCGAAAGCAGAGTAGATTTCAGATATACAGACCTGACAAAGCTATCAATAAATAACTTATAGACTGGTAATTCAGTTATGGGAAGCTTCTTCATAAAGCAAATGATTCAGTTCAATTTTTCAAACCTCCATTTACTATAAAAAATGGCAACTTCACATTGTTTTCCTGCAGTATTGATTTTATGGGTAAACATTTTGGTTTTTAAGTGATATTGAGACAAATGGGACTTCATACGGGGAAAATTAATGGGTTTGCTAGGCTAGAATGATCGATGACTGTTACAATGGTTCACAATGCTCAGGGGCGGATGAACTGATGCTCTTTATAGGCTAATAAATGTCAAAATTAAAGGCATAATAACTCTTTGTATGAGACCTATATTTCACAATAAAAACCTTGTGAATAACTCATAGAAATGTAATATATTCCGTTTTACCACAAAAACAGCAGTTATAGCTTTTATTCTGATATTTGAACTTGTCTTTAGACCACGTGACCTCCATTGATGTCTATACTCTGTTAAAATCTCTTAAGAGATTTTAACAAAAAACCAAACTTTTTAGAAAAAAACCAGGGACTAACTTTGAATGTAAAAATGGATTCATTAACCATTGGTAAGCATGGGAAAATTGNAAAGGGGTTAAATCACAGGCATATCATAGAAGTGATTTCATGGTTTATAATAGGACATATTTAAAAGGGCCCCAGGGATTTATCCTAGTGGTGATTCCATGGCCAATTTACACTACGAAGTACAACTTTATATGTCAAAGTTTATTAAAATCATTTAAATATCTGAGTTAAAATTAAAGTAGCTGAACCTATAAATGAACTGTTATCAAGTTTTGAATCAACAGGATGGGGAAGGGGGAGGCAAATAAGCCCAGATAAACCCAGGTATATTAATTGTCATCTTATGTAAACAACACTGAGGCACATGGGGAGTGCCATATATACAAGAACCAAACTGATTTTACTTTAATTTTGTTTGCTTATGAAAATGTATCAGTACCAGTTATCTGTGTATTTTGTATTTTCACTTAAATATTTGCAATTGGCATTTAGCAGGTAATTTTTTTTCTTCTAAATATTGCCAAAGTCACCCAATTTTCTTTGAATTCATTCGATTAGATCTGATAGTAGGTTTATCTCATCTGTTTATTTGCTTAGTCCTTCTTCAACTCGGCTTACCTTTAAAGCAATCACTTTGTTCAAGAATTTTGTTTATTTAGGGCATAGCAAATAAAGGGTTTTCTTGTAAGTGGACTATTCCTTACATGGGAAATCATAAGTTGGTTCTGGAAATTCTTTTATGACAAAGTTTAATCTCCATACTGTGGTTTCTTTTTAATTTTTTAATTCTAAGAAAAACAGTTTTATATACATGGAAATTTGGCAGAGATAAATGCCAGCTGGATCTCCCGTGTTCCATATTAGTTAACTTGATATATATCCAGATGTGACAAAGCTGACATCAATAGCTGGAATTGTTCTTATTTCTTTGTATACTGATCTAGACCTCAGGTAAATATTACGTACTCTGAGCAGTATCCACTGGCATTTGTATGTTATTTCAATTCTTTTAGAGCTTGGGCATTGGGAATAATTTCATCAGCTGTGTTATATAGTTAGAATAGAGTTGTGAATTTTCTTCAACTAACAGCTGTACTAGTGATCAGGGGCGGATCCTGAGATATTTTCTGACAGTCTTCCAAATTATCTTTGTTGAACCATCCTCCAGTTTTGACTGTCTTCTTACAGAAAAAATGAGATGCCCTTCAATGTAAACTCTAAAAGAACTGATTGTCTTCCAGAAGACCTAGAAGACAGCTTCTGCTTGCCCCTGACTAATATTGAAAAGTTGTTTCTTAGGATAAACATCAAATTATTTGAGGTAAAGAACAATTTCAGTATTTGTAGTTGATTGAAAAAAATCACTATTTTATTCTCTGGGGCAATGTATATTTTCTCACACATTTATCGAAAGTCCAGTCTGCAGAAACCACTTATCATGCACTGTAATGATATGTGATATGATATAGTTATCTGATGTAGGCTACAGGTGAGTGGAAGTCGGTATATTTGTGATAGATTTATGTTTATTTTGCCCTCTGTTTTGTATTCACACTTCAAATGGCCCAGAAGAAATCCTACAGATTTACCTTGGTGATAACTATAATAAAGCTACTGAAAGCTGAAGACTTCAAATTAATTTAAGGTGATAGGAGAAACATGATCGAATTACATTTAATCATGGTTCTTCTTTGAAAGCAGAGTAGATTTCAGATATACAGACCTGACAAAGCTATCTATAAATAACTTATACACCCCATTTCCATAGATTAGATCGACCTACTTTGGATCGACCTAACTCCCTGGGGGTTCGCGCTGAATAGCTGTCAGCCGGGCGGACACGAAAGTTAATTGCCCCTTACGGCTTGTAGTGGGCGGGGACGGACACTTAAGGGGGATTATCTGACGGTAGTCTGGTGAGACTCCCCGCGGTGATAGATCGATCTAAAGTTGTGGGAACAGACCCATAGACTGGTAGTTCAGTTATGGGAAGCTTCTTCATAAAGCAAATGATTCAGTTCAATTTTTCAAACCTCCATTTACTATAAAAAATGGCAACTTCACATTGTTTTCCTGCAGTATTGATTTTATGGGTAAACATTTTGGTTTTTAAGTGATATTGAGACAAATGGGACTTCATACAGGGAAAATTAATGGGTTTGCTAGGCTAGAATGATCGATGACTGTTACAATGGTTCATAATGCTCAGGGGCGGATGAACTGATGCTCTTTATAGGCTAATAAATGTCAAAATTAAATGTGGAAAATTTGTCTCGCGGACAGTCCCAGGAATAAGTTTGTCATTCTGACTGGTAAAACACATAATTTTGGACTAGAGAAACTGTTGCCCTCATTGAGGAGAAAGCAGCCCAATAGTACAACCAGAGAATTGATCTAAAAGACTGGTATGCTGTGATTTATGATTGGGCGCATTCAGAACCACTTGATTCGTGTACTAACTAGTCCGTGGATCAAATATGGTGCACGCTTGATGATGGATTCCCGCCTCCCATTTCATGTCGTCCCAGCAGGGGCAGAGCAATTAAATCTCGGCACACTTTCAGGTGGGTTGCGCCATATTTGATCAGTGGACTAGTTAGCCGGTGGATTAAATACTGGCTGTGAATGCTGCCTTAGATTTATATCGGTGCTTTTTGGTTAAGGAGGTACATTGAAGTGATCTTATAAATAGAACATCAGACCTGGCCACTAGAATACTAAGAAAAAGAATTATACTTAATCAGGTATTTCCTGTGAGTTGAATTCCATGTCATCCATGCTATAACTGTGCATTTCTGTGAATGCACATACTTAGGCTGAGAGGTACACAAACTTATCACCAAGTGCTGAAAGGTAAATGCTATTATGCATTTTTTTTTAATAATGCAGAATACAGGAACACTGATATGGTGGCTCTCAAATTAGACAGGGTTTTACTGAAAAGCTTGCGGTTGGTTGCCTTGTGAAAAATACATGATACTTAACAAAGCAATAATAAAATGTGCAGTGCAGAATAGATAATTCAGATGTACTTCCCTGCGGCATTCGAGATCAGCCATTTGAGACAACAAAGGCGACATAGACCCATGAAATATTTACAGACAGCAGTTTGCAGCTGTCAAATGCAGGATAAAAATCTTGCATGCTTGGGAGAAGAGGTTCATTGAATTTTCCGAGAACGTATTGATTTTGGTGCAGGCTCGGTCTATTTATACCTGGTTAGGACTTCACAGTTGCTGTTCATCCTGCCACGAGATAATATATATGAAGAGAGAGTCCGCCACGACAACAGAGTCAGGAGCTGGTTTGTTTTTGTTTTTTTTAATGCTTGAATCATCTCTGCCCTACATAACCGGGAAGTTGATTCTATTACTAGTACCAGTACATCCTGAAGAATAACCTGTGTGTGTGTGTTGGGCTGATCACTGCCTCTACCTGCCTGTCAGTTGCAGTTGAACAGGAAACCAAGTACATGTGTTGAAGATTATTCATTGCTCAGTAAGGCTTTTTATGTCTGTTTTCCAGGCCTGGGCTGCATGGAGATATAAATGCAGAAATAGTTCAAGAAGTTATGTGTCCTCTGTAGTGTAATTCTCATACTAAATTTCAGATAGTTGAGAAGACAGATTTTTTTTTCTCTTTCTGTCTTGCTGTCTTTGGGATATTCCAGACAGCCACCATATACCAAGTGAACCGACCTGGCATGTATATTTTATGATTTGGTTATCATTACTTGTCATTTCCAGATGTTCTGCTGTTCAGAGGGTTGCTCTTAGTGCAAAGCCCATTTTTATGCTGTTAAGTCTTTTATAGTCTTTTTTTCAGCTATTGTAAATTGATAAACTGTTTTAATGATATCCAGGTTCCAGCTAATAGGTGCTCAATTGTTGACAAAGAGAGATATGTAATGGCTATAAAACACTGGGTTCTGTACTGTGATGTCTCTGTTTCAAAATCAGTCGATATGATGTTCAGATGGTTTTCAGCTCAGCAGTGATCCACCTTATCACCCCTGCACTATTTTACACAGCTGAATTCTTGGTAATAATGAAACCAGTCCCAGTTTGATCCACGCATGGATACCAGTATGTTGTGGTGTTACATGAAGCGAATCCTCACGCTTAAATATTGTATGCTAATGCTGTCTTCGTAGGTTTGACGGGCAGGAAGTTTTAGGATGCAGACTCTGTGTAACGTGGTATAAAGACCTCAGAAAGGCCAGACAGAAAGGTAAGGGCACTTAAACAACAATTTATGCAATATATGGTGGGTTGGTTTTGGGGGGGGGTTGGGGGGCGGCATAATCAAGGGGAAGAAAAATGTGGGAGCATGTTGAGTTTTTGCCAGATATGAAAGTGAATTTATTTGGCTGGAGAATATAGGGAAGTGTGTGTGTGAAAGATAGAGATAAAGAGAAATCGAAAGGGAGAGAGTGAGCATACAGTAGGTGTGTGCTTACTAGTAACCTGTTCTTTACTGATACCATTTATTTGACCAAAATGAACTTTGTCAATTTTGTCAGATTGAGATTGCATTAATCTGATATTAGGACGGTTTTCCTTTGTATAGCTGTCAAAATGATAATAACAGCCTAACTTTGATTTGATGTGAACTAGTCTGAAATGTGGATGGATATGAAAAAGGACAAGACATATATGTAAAGGGTGGGAATCTCAATTGTCAGACATTTTTTTTTTAAATTTCCATCCCAAAAGATAAGAAATATTTTTATCAGAATTGAAACTTTTGTCACAAACTGTATGGGATTTTTCCAAGAACTAAGAAAACTATTTTTCAGGTACATTTGAACCGTGCATCGATGGAGCGTGGATTCCTATGCAGTAATGCATATAAATCACTTTTTTTTAAAGGTATATTTGAAATGAGCATCGGTGGAGCATGGATTCCCAGTGATGCATATAAACCACTTCTACTAGTTTCTTATACGACTCAAACGAAGTTGACATGCCAAGGGATACTTTGAATTACTCACTCCATCAGCCGTAAAAAACTTTAATATGTACCTTCTTCAAGGTTTTTATCATAAGTTTGACCCACTTATCATGCTGGCCTAATTGTCTGCCAAAAAATTTGTTTTTATTTAGCACAGAACAAGCAGAAAAATCTGTTCAAATATAAATTTTCGGATAATATAAAATGGATGTCTTTTGGTATTGCTGTAAGTTATACTATTTGAAACAACATGGTGGCATTTGGTCGGGGTTTTTTTGGCAAAAAAGACTTCCAATGCATCTTTAATGAATATTTCATTAACTGTCTGCGGCAGACCAAAATGCAATGATCTAAAGCTAGCAATGCAATTCCCATGTTTCTTTCAGTCTATTCATACAGTAAAATCAGGCTACAGGGCATTTGTCCTTATGTGTTTACAGTTTTGCTATTTGCACAGTGTTATATTGCGTGGTCTGGAGGGTTGCCAGAGGGTCAATTCACATAGTCGATACCTATAAAAAGGGACTTTCCCAGTGCATGATAACCTTTGTGAATAAGTCTGCTCAATAGTGGCCTGAAATTTGTTACTAAAAGGGAACTGCACTGACACACTGCACCATTGGTTGACTATCAATATAGGTCACCGATATTGATTTTTTTTTTCGACTAACAGAGGATGAGCTGTTGTTAGTGTTGTGTGTTGCAGGGTGCGTGTGTGTACTGCTCCCAAGTTGACTACGTTGCTGCTGCTGCTGTTGTTGTATGTCTATATGTAGAAATTTGTTTGCTACAGTGTAAACGGACTACACAGACATCAAAATGTGGAGGAAAGACTACAAATTTAATAGGGAAAAGCACAGGCGCTGTGGGTATATTTTATATATTTGTGTTTTGAAGTTTTAAAAAGTGTTACATGTGTCTAAAGTTTGGATTCACCATGCCACTATGTTTACGGAATGAATTTTGGAAGTAAATATAAAAAAATGTGGATAACGTGAAATATTTTTCACAAAGTTCTACTGGACCAGCATTGGCAGTGACAGATGAAATAAATTGTGAGAATCATTAAAAAGGATAATGTTTACTTTTAAGTAAGTAACAGTTCATCTGAGGAGAAGGTAGGTATAGTGGGAAGAGAAAGGTGCAAGGGGTAGCAGAAGGCAGACATGAATAGAATATATTGATTTTTGTGTAGTTGTCGTCANAGTTCTACTGGACCAGCATTGGCAGTGACAGATGAAATAAATTGTGAGAATCATTAAAAAGGATAATGTTTACTTTAAGTAAGTAACAGTTCATCTGAGGAGAAGGTAGGTATAGTGGGAAGAGAAAGGTGCAAGGGGTAGCAGAAGGCAGACATGAATAGAATATATTGATTTTGTGTAGTTGTCGTCATTCTGACTTCTACACGCAAAAAGAAAGCCAAAGAAGGCTGAATATTAGTTTACAGCATCACTTAAAATGACTCTTTTTAATTGCTTTTCTGACCAGTTGATGTCTTAGTTTCACTTTGCTGTTATCTTTTAAAATACTTAAATATGATCACCAGCTTATCTACTTTGACACAGTTATACACAGTTTGAATTCAGACTTGTCACAGACTTGTTGTGTGTTTCAGTTAAATAGTAAATGGTACATATCTGATTTTTTTCTAGTCATCAGGCAATAACCCATTAGTTAAGGCAACCATATATATTAAAAAAAAAAAAGAATTTGGTGGTGGTGCGTGTATATGTGTTTGAATTTTTTTTTTTTATATAATATGCATGTATGGTATCAACTGATAAAATGTATCAGTCAAGATGCTTATAAGACATTTTTTTTATTAACAGTCGACACATCTGTTGCTCACCCTATAACTGCCAGATTGTTTTCTTTTTCACTTTGCTTTGTCGCTTTGTTTGGTAAAAAGGAAGGTTCCTTTAAAAGTCAACATGATCATGTTACTTTTTACAAAAGTTATCATTATTATTGATCATATTGTATTATTTTTACAAAAGATATTATTATTATTATTATTATTATTATTTTTTTTTTTTTTGCATATATCTTTGCTACATGCAGCCCATATGTGCTAATGTATATATTTTTATGAAACTCTCATACATATTGAATGGCTTTGTTTTTGGCAGTTTCACTATGAAAAACTACTATCATCAGATTATTTATACAGTAGTTGTTGTTTACTGAAATGTGTCCATTTCCTTTGATACGGGGCAATAAGAATGAGTTTTTTTATGTTAAGTGTCTGCATATTTGCCATTTATGCTGTGTCCAGTTCCTTTACTACGTACTGTATTCAATTTATTTATTTATTTATTTATTTGGGGGGTTGGGAGGACTCCTAAATGTGAAAGTTTGAGTGTGTTGCACCAAATAAGGTATAATGGCATGTTGCTAGTTTGAGACTTTGTTTAAATTATGATCACTGGACTCTTCTTACATATTTTTTAGCGGTTAACCAAAGAGGTCAACGCTCATTTTCCCCATCAAGAAGGGCCAATTTTACTCAGTTCCCCAATTCAAGGGTAAACAGTTTACGAGCTCGTGCAAACCCCTGGTACAGACGAGGAAACTTTAGCATGCCAAGACGCGGATACACACACAGGTCTCGTAGGACAAGGTCCAAATCTAGGTCAAGGTCAAGGACAAGGTCTAGAAGTAAAAGCCCAAGAAGAAAAAACCTAGTATGAATATACTGTATTGTTTGCTTTTTTTTTAGTATGAATATACTGTATTACAGTTTGATATCTCTCTCTCTCTCTCACTGGCTTAAATTTTGGTTTTACGTAAGATGTATGTGTACAGTATGGGAAAGATTTCAGTATATTTTTGATTTGTTGTTAAGGTTTTATGAATTAGCATAAATATATCTTACAATCAGCAGAATGCCATGCAGGTATTAGAATGTATGATACGTTATTTTACATAATCTGATGTCAGTGAATAAGTATGGCTGAAAATATAAAACAGTGTGTATAAGCTTGGTTTGCAATCCAAGGGTCATTATAATTTACTTAAACAACTGAAGATTTTTTTTTCATTCTTACAGTCTTCCAGTTACAGACATAGTTTGGAAAGAAGTACGGAAAAAAATGAACATTCTTCCCCAGGTAGACAAAAGTCAAGTGAAAGAAGTCAAAGTCGTGATAAAGAAAGACGGTAAGTTGATACTTGGTATCCGCAGTAACTAAAGCACTGGAGAGAGAAATTACATGTATGGATACATGTTTTAAAAGTTTGCCCAGACTGCCTTTCAATTGAGTTAATAAATTTGCTCATAGAGAGCAAAAAAACTTGCAAAAGTTGTAAATTTTTTTTAATTTCAGTTTACTTTTAATTTTTATTCATTTTTGAATCTAGTAATATTTAGATTTAATTACAAATTAAACAAGAAAATGCAAGTTGTACTGGCAGCATATTTATTCTATCTAAATCTAACTTTATTTTACACTGCATTATAATTGCATAAATGATTGCCAAATTTTCTAGTCTATTTCATAAGTAGATATTTGATAATTGTAACTATCTTTTCAAAAAAAAAAAAAAAAAAACGTTGAAAAAATNAGTAATTCTGAATTCTACACGCAAAAAGAAAGCCAAAGAAGGCTGAATATTAGTTTACAGCATCACTTAAAATGACTCTTTTTAATTGCTTTTCTGACCAGTTGATGTCTTAGTTTCACTTTGCCGTTATCTTTTAAAATACTAAAATATGATCACCAGCTTATCTACTTTGACACAGTTATACACAGTTTGAATTCAGACTTTGTCACAGACTTCTTGTGTGTTTCAGTTAAATAGTAAATGGTACATATCTGATTTTTTTTCTAGTCATCAGGCAATAACCCATTAGTTGAGGAAATTATATATATATATATCTCGGAGAAATAAGTCAAAACACCATGAAAAAGTGCTCCACCCATGGCGGCGGCCCGTGGGGAGCTGGTATAATCAAGGATGTGAATAACTTAGCTTCCTCTCTCCATTTTATTTAAAATAAAATGGGGAAGGAAGCTAAGTTATTCATATTCTTGATTATATATATATATATATATATATATATATATATATATATATATATATATATATATATATATATATATAAAGAATTTGGTGGTGGTGTGTGTATGTGTGTTTGAATTTTTTTTTATTTATATATAATATGCATGAATGGTATCAACTGATAAAATGTATCAGTCAAGATGCTTATAAGACATTTTTTTTTATTAACAGTCTACACATCTGTTGCTCACCCTATAACTGCCAGATTGTTTTCTTTTTCACTTTGCTTTGTCACTTTGTTTGGTAAAAAGGAAAGTTCCTTTAAAAGTCAACATGATCATGTTACTTTTTACAAAAGTTATCATTATTATTGATAATATTGTATTATTTTTACAAAAGATATTATTATTATTATTATTATTTTTTTTTTTTTGCATATATCTTTGCTACATGCAGCCCATATGTGCTAATGTATATATTTTTATGAAACTCTCATACATAATGAATGGCTTTGTTTTTGGCAGTTTCATTATGAAAAACTACTATCATCAGATTATTTTTACAGTAGTTGTTGTTTACTGAAATGTGTCCATTTCCTTTGATACGGGGCAATAAGAATGAGTTTTTTTATGTTAAGTGTCTGCATATTTGCCATTTATGCTGTGTCCAGTTCCTTTATTACGTACTGTATTCAATTTATTTATTTATTTATTTGGGGGGTTGGGAGGACTCCTAAATGTGAAAGTTTGAGTGTGTTTCACCAAATAAGGTATAATGGCATGTTGCTAGTTTGACACTTTGTTTAAATTATGATCACTGGACTCTTCTTACATATTTTTTAGCGGTTAACCAAAGAGGTCAACGCTCATTTTCCCCATCAAGAAGGGCCAATTTTACTCAGTTCCCCAATTCAAGGGTAAACAGTTTACGAGCTCGTGCAAACCCCTGGTACAGACGAGGAAACTTCGGCATGCCAAGACGCGGATACACACACAGGTCTCGTAGGACAAGGTCCAAATCTAGGTCAAGGTCAAGGACAAGGTCCAGAAGTAAAAGCCCAAGAAGAAAAAACCTAGTATGAATATACTGTATTGTTTGCTATTTTTTTCTAGTATGAATATACTGTATTAATTAATTGTTTGATCTCTCTCTCTTTCTCTCTCTCTCTCTCTGTGGCTTAAATTTTGGTTTTACGTATAATGTACGTGTACAGTATGGGATAGATTTCAGTATATTTTTGATTTGTTGTTAAGGTTTTATGAATTATGATAAATATATCGTACAATCAGCAGAATGCCATGCAGGTATTAGAATGTATGATACGTTATTTTACATAATCTGATGTCAGTGAATAATTATGGCTGAAAATATAGAACAATGTGTATAAGCTTGGTTTGCAATCCAAGGGTCAGTATAATTTACTTAAACAACTGAAGATTTTTTTTTTTCATTCTTACAGTCTTCCAGTTACAGACATAGTTTGGAAAGAAGTACGGAAAAAAATGAACATTCTTCCCCAGGTAGACAAAAGTCAAGTGAAAGAAGTCAAAGTCGTGATAAAGAAAGACGGTAAGTTGATACTTGGCATCGGCAGTAACTATAAAGCACTGGAGAGAGAAATTACATATATGGATACATGTTTTAAAAGTTTGCCTAGACTGCCTTTCAATTGAGTTAATAACTTTGCTCATAGAGAGCAAAAAAACTTGCAAAAGTTGTAAATTTTTTTAAATTTCAGTTTACTTTTAATTTTTATTCATTTTTGAATCTAGTAATATTTAGATATAATTACAAATTAAACAAGAAAATGCAAGTTGTACTGGCAGCATATTTATTCTATCTAAATCTAACTTTATTTTACACTGCATTATAATTGCATAAATGATTGCCATATTTTTTAGTCTATTTCATAAGTAGATATCTGATAATAATGTAACTATCTTTTCATATAAATAAATAAAACAATGTTAACATATGCATAAATATGCAACAAAATAAAAAATAGAAACAAAATAAAGCAAAAAAAAAAAAAAGTCGCCACACAGGGGCTCAAACCTGGGCCCTCCTGCCTACAATAGAGCGACCTCTCTACCGCTTGAGCTATGCAGCCTTTTCATCTAAAGCAAGGCACTAAAATACAAGTCAACGTACCGAGTGCACAGTGTCTAAAGATGCCTTTTGCGCACCACACCATGCATTCGTTGAGCTGAAAATACGTATAATTTATCCTTTCCCAGCTGCGCTTTAACACTAAATACTGCAAATTAAACATCCCAATGGCCGAAACGAAGCAACCGTCTGTCATATGATGCATACATTTACCCCCTTATAACACCTACCTCTTCTCAAAAAATTTTTTAATGGCTGCCGTTCAACTGCCTCTTCCGTTTTAACCATGCATGTTACGGGCACACAAGCCCTATAACGTGGCAGCCTACTTGCACAACCATATACTGCCTGACTGGTGAAAAATGGCCCGACCAACCAATAGACTTGCGAATTCTTTGCATGCAATAAAAACTCTAAATCACATTGTAAGCCTTGTATTAAACATTATCAAAAAACAGAACTTTGTAACAGATTTTAATAAATGAATTTGTAAACTGAATCTGTTATTCCCCCTCTTCACAAAGCCTCATTCAAAACTGAACCCACATTTGAATTTGATATTTTCCAAAGTTTATATTAATTCACACCATACTGATGCTTAAAAGTTCATCCCTTGGCAGGTCTCTAGCATCGCCACAAGGTGGAGCCACTAGGACATCACCAGGTGGCACCACTGTCAGGTCTTCTCCAGGGTCTCATTATTCCCGGCATTCTGCGTCCCAAGAGCGAGATTTCCATTCCAGTTCGAAGTCCCCAGAACAACAACAACAGCATCGCAGGTTGGAGGATGGTGTCAAGTACATGAAGAAAAGCAGTGATAGTCGAAATGTCAGGACAAATAGTGCAAGTTCGGCCAATGGTTTAGATGCAGAGGCGCTGACTGGGTCACCATTGGTTCTTCAAACAGCCTCCAAGTTGAGTGAAGAAGAAAGTAGTGATGGATTGGCCTCAAAGCGTTCTCAGCAGTTTAACATGGTGCTAAAACCTAAAGTCCCGCTGCAGAAAATTAACATTTTAGACACAGATGCCCAGTCACCGCAAGATGTTGGAAAATGGATTCATGACATCCGAAAGACTGCAGAGCCCTGTGGTGATGGCTCTAGTAACAAAAATGAAACAAACAGTGAAGTCCAGCAGTCGCCCATTTCGTCTCTTGATGCCAAACTGAAGGAAAGAATGGGGTCCAGTAAATTTAAGCCATCTTTCACAGTCCAAAGTTCTGATGAAATGGGCCTTGCTGGTGATGAGAAAACGGTCGAAGGTCATCCAGGATCGGAGGTGTCAAGGTCAGACGGAGGGAGTAGCAAACCAGCCATGATGTCAGGGAAAGAGTTGGGCAGGGGACAGGATGTGAACAGTGCTACAAAGAGGAGGAGGGATGAAGAGTTGCTTTCAGAGGAGAAGAGGAGGAAGAAACTTACCGAACCATTTCAAAGTAAGTATTTTTTTTCATTATCGCATCAAATTGGCTTTATTTCTCTTTCATAAAAGACATGAAACTGGAAATTGCACCACCTCAATGGCTCTTTCAATAAAAGATACTCCCATTTCACCTTGAAAGTGTCAAGATGGCTACTGACATAGTTGAGGCAGAGGCAGAAACGGTACAGCTGTGCAGCCCCCAGCACTGGTGTTGATATATTCCCTGTTTTCTTCACTGTCTGTAGCTAGCTAAGCAGTGAATGCTCCAGAATATACAATGTACTAGATAAGTGTTCAATATCTCATTGGAGTGCTAGAGGCTGATCTTTTCAAGATGACTGTTCCTGGTAAAATTGACATTTGTATTTTATTAATTTATATGTATCAGGTGATTAATATATTATGTCATATCAGATGCCTCATTTAATGATAAATTTATGTAGGTGCTGCAACAATTGTCATATTGAATGGTATTCACATGCTGTTTTGTATGGTGCCAGAACAGTTGAGTAGTAGTAATTTACTTGAATAAATGACATGTGGGTTGCAATTTATGAGTTATTTATTGAGGTAATGGTTACAGTGCCATTGTGACAGGTGTTTAATTCTGACGATTACCTTATCCACGTGTCATCATTATTATATCACAAGGTGCTCTGTGTGTCTTCTTTATATAATCAAGTTTCTGCCCAATATGTCACTTGTTACTCTGCTGTGAATTTGTCACCCCTTTTTGTACACATATTGGATTAGTGCTTCATGTTTGATGGTCTAATTACCATGATGGGGTGCATGAAAAACTTGAAGAAATGTCTCCCGCAGATTGTTTTTTTTTTAGAGGAAATTACATTTTACAATAATTCCTGTATTTGTGATATTTTTTAGAAGTCGACTCTTCAGGTGAAGATGAATATAATCACAAATACACCAAAGATGTCGACTACAGAGTGGTATGGAGTAGGCGACCCTTACCGCACACCAGCAGCTCTGAGAGGAATGGCACTCAGGAACACTTAATGGAGGCCTCAATGTCAGATACCGACCAATCAGGGGGGAATCGTTCCAAGGGCACTTCAAAGCCATTGGTCAATGGAGTTGGGAACCATCTTGGGCTAACAGTGGAGAATATGAAAATGCTGATGGCCAAGAAGAAGGAAGTTGAGAAGGTTTGTTGTGCAATAAATAGTTTTGGATACACCAGTTGCTTTATTTAAAACTTCTCCAAACACACACACACACACACACACACACACACTTTTTCAACATTTTAAGGTTGAGATTAAACAAACAAGTTTGATATATATATATATATATATATATATATATATATATATATATTTTTTTTTTTTTTCTCTCCATTTTTGATCGTGTAAGCTCTGAGTTCACATAACTTTCTGCGAGAGGCAAACTATTCTTATGATCTGCTGAAGATATTCCCAATACAGTGATGTGATTTATAGAATACTGTACTGACTTTCATATTAACTACATGTATGCTTTTACCAGTGGACACTGGCCATTTAGTTCTCAACATTGATAAGTGGATACTTACTTGATACTTGAGATGGAAAACTGGTCTGTACATTGTAGTTAATATCTTAGGAAAAAGACACTTGTTATCTCATATTAGACTCTGTTCACATGGAAAGTCTATTTTCTAAAAATCTATTTTCTATTCGCGGTATCTTGTAATCACGGTCCCTGTGCCCTGAATATCCCAAGAATTAATTACAGCTTTGGAAGTAACTGGCTCGCGCCGCCAGTAATTACGCCGCGGGATATTCAGAGCACATACGGCGAATAGAAAATAGATTTTTAGAAAATAGACTTTCCATGTGAACGAAGCCTTAATGACCTAGATATATACTCTATCTATGCCTTATTCATGCACATGTGGCTGACAATTATATGTGCAGTTGAAAGGAAACAAGGTTGTGTGACTTGATGATAAAAGCGTGACTTTATTCTTCAGGCATATAGACAGGACTGTGAGACATTTGCTACAGTGGTGAAGATGCTGATCAGGTAATAATATTATATAGGCAAAATGCTTACATAGGCATGTTTGATGATAAATGACCAGATGGTAATTTAAAAGAAAAAAAAAAGACCTGCAGACTAACACTTACTTGTCAATACAAATAATTACCATTCAAAACTATTGTATAACAGAATATTTTCATATGTTCTTATTATGTACACATAATGTTAAATCAGACTAATTACTAAATGATACAGACTGTCAGTTTTGTTTTAGTATTATACCGGCTCCCTTCCTTCTTTACATCACATTCAGAGGTACTTTTAGTTCTAATTTCTTTTTTAAGCAAAGACCAAAGTCTGGAGGAGCCAATCCAGAGAAGTTTGAAGTTGAACCTGCAAGAGATTGGTCAGCATTGTATTGAAGAAGTACAGCATTATATTGAAGTGCTGCAATCATCTCAGCAACAACAACAGCAGTCCTCTGAGTAGGGCTGACATGTGCCATGTACCCTGATGTACCACATTCCATGATTGGCTAAATCTCCAATTCTGGGGACTTTAGGACCATTCCCAGACCCTGTCGTACTAACTGTGGATCAGTCTATCTCCGAGGGGATTCCTCCTAAGTTGCAATCAACTTAAGCGGCTTAGATGTCTGTCAGGCCTACTTAAGATGCTAGGGGGTAATTATTTATCGTTTAGCAGCTTCAGCAGGCATGCCAGTATTTGTCTTGTTTCCATCCCAACCTGAAGGCACTGTGCGTATTTACTGTGAGGAGTAGGGTAGGACAGGGGGTTGGGGAGGAGGGATGTCAGAAAGCAAGGATTTGGACTTATTAAATAATTGAAAGATTTTGGAATCTTTTAAAACCATTTTTTGGCGTGAAGACAGGTTGCCATTGTCGCAATTTGATGTTATTACAATCCAAGACATTAAGTCTAGAATGACGTGCTGTGTCAGTTTTAAAATTTACGTAAATGCTTGTATGTGTATGATCCTGAAGTGGTTATTGTAGTTGAAGATTATGAGTATGATTCTTCATGATTCTTCAATCTTGGGGAGAATGTCTTGAACTTAGGCTGACATGCCACAATTTCAGTGATATTTGTCTGCATAAAATTTGTTGTTGGTTAAAAAGAAATTCATAACAAAATGCATGAATCACCGAAGAGATCCATGTGCTCGGTGCAAATAATCCTGCCATATTTGAGATAATTGCCATATATGACTATTGTATATTGATATTTATTGATTAATTTATAAGTTTGATTTTTGTTTTATGTTTTAAATAAAATGGGAAATTGAAATTTAGGAATTATAAAGCCTGTCTGTGGTAGCTCCGTTGAATTTCAAATTGAGACGAATTTAATTATTGAATTTATTAAACATTTCTACACCATAGGTTTAATTCAGTCTATGTGGTTTTGCCATTTGTATTAAGTAGCTGCATTTCTTTCAACCAATATCTCTAGTAATACCTGGATTTAGAGTAATGTTAGTAGGAAAACTTTTGATCAGTGATTATTGAAACTTTTTTGAGTGCTCAGGATGTGTTGAAATTTTAACCACTTATTTTTGTGCCTCAAAGGCTGTAGGTTCACACAGGTGATGAAAAAAGTAATACAACTTTAGCTTGGGGCTCATTTGTTTGAGAGTTCACTGATATAATTATACAGAATGTGCAGAGCACAGCTGAGTAAAGTATTTTTGAAATGTAGAATATCATGTGAAAATAGAAACAAAATTTTGGCAATCTTTTTTCACAGGTTGTCGTGGTTGATATTTAAGAAAGCTGGTTTAAGAAATCAGTGGAACAGTGTGCTGTTTTAATGAGGTGTAACAATGTCAGACATTTTTTTAAGTGTTCTAGATAACTTACGCATCATATTAAAGGGAGAAGTTGCAGTTGCCATGAAAAAATTAGAGTTAATTTTGTATCTCATATTTTTGAATAAGTCAGCATTGCCAATTGATTGATGAATTTTGTCCTATCTCATGTTTTACATTTGATTTATAGTTATTTAAATCCATGTTTAACATGAAACACTGGGTGTTTAAGAGACTGAAGCTTTTTAATGTGAATTCCTAGTTTTATAGAAGTACAGTGAACCCAGTTGCTACTACTATGTGTCCCTAGAAGGGGGTTTTCTTGAAAATATTTTTGGAACTTGTATGTTTCATTCTCATTGAAGCTGGCAGCAGTTAATGTTATCAGGTACAATAAAAACCCAAGCTTACAGTGAAATGACTTCCTTTGTTATTAAAAATATTTTTCTTGTATTGGTTTTGTCATCATTTGTTTTATTTTCAAAATGAAGAAAAAAAAAACTTTGGATCACAGAAACCTGTAAGTAAACCACAGGAAAACTGTAAAGTACTGAAGATATTTTACAGTACACTTCCATAAGCTCAACTGTAAATCGATAAAAGAAGGCTCGAATCTAGGACCCATTGTTTGAAGGATCCTAGCATGTACGTAAGATTAACAAAACCATTTCATTTTCATTGCAACATACGTAGAGTTTCTTCTGATTGCTCAGGATTTCTTCCAACTACAATGGTTCACATCCTCTAACACAAATTTCTTCAATATAATTCTAAAACTGGAGCATATGTTTCCATTAGCTAGTAATTTGGACTGTGGAATTTGTAGAGTTCATAATTTGCTTTAGCATATAGAGATGGTTGAAGTCACTCCTTACTCTTCTTTACTGTTCAATTCTAATCTTTGTTTTTCTTGTGTTTCTTTTTCTCTTTTTTCTTCTTCTTTTTACTGTGCTTATGGGGCTTGGCATCTCCCTGGAGATAAAAAGTCATATGCTTTAAAAAAATAATTTTTAACATACAATTTTAACTACTCTCTGTGAAATAGAAAACTGCAAGTCCATGCACATTTGGACAAAAATGTTGACTGCCTTCATGAGAAAATGAAATTTCTTTTCATCAGATTATTCCTTCCACATTCATATAAGACTTATGGTCAATCCCTGGTACTCTCATCATATTTATTTTAAAATAATTTTCAGCAAATTTATTGTCAGATAGAAAAGGGGGGGGGCATAGGTATCTCAAAACTTTCTTTATTATTCACTGGAACTTTTTCCCTTTACTTAACTTCATAATAAGTTTGAGGTTGCAAAAAGTGAGAAACTCTTGAAAATAAAAACTTGTTTTTAGACAAGATTAGTTTTTAAATTGTTGTTGCTGTACCTGGTTATATTCTGTCCCTGCATCAACACTGTTGGTGAGAGCTCCAGTCTTGTTTGCATCCTCTGCAACTTCTCTTTCCTTTGCTTTTTTCTTCTTTTTCTTCTTCTTTTCAGTCTTTTTCAGTTCTGAATGCACTTCAAAGAAATCACAATTATATGAAATTGAAATATTACATATAAGATAAAATAATATATTTCACATGGCATAAAATTGCATAATTTCACAATCTCTTGAAATTTTACATAAATGAGAATGTTGTGGAATAAGTACCAACTTTTAAGTACTAACAACTCAAAGCATTACTTTATACCATTCAAATGCATAATCTTATGATTTAAAATGCAAATACCATTGCTCCAATGGAAAGAACATACCCTTTACAGCCTTCACAAAGAAAGATTTTGGTTTTTATTGATAATAGGAACCACGTAAAAATAAACTCCACTTACCACTGCACACCATTTCCACTGGTGAATCTGAAATTTATGGAAAAAAATTTATGCATCTTAAATGAGCAAAATTATGGCATTTTTTAACAATTAGAAATCTTTTTTTTTTCATGGAAACCCCTGCTTTCCTCGAATATTGTCTTAAGAGATTCATTTTTTTCATCCAAAATAGAATGAGGCAAATGATGTTAGATTACCTGTATGTGCAGATATTTTCAACTGCTCTTTGCTGCAGTCTCCTCTTCTCAGACTCGATGTTGTTTGTTATAATCTTGTTCTGCGATGTCATTTAAAAACCCTTTTCAAGTCACCTGATATTTTTTTCAAAAGATATCTTCCCCATAACACTTACCTGATCCAAATGGCTGAAATCTCTGCCTCAGCCCAGGTGGAAGGTCATAGTTCCTGACCACTGGTTCTGGGATCTGGACACTGGGCACTTGGACTGTCTCCACAATGGTCATACGGCCGGAGAATGGAAGACCTAGGTGTAAGTGATATAAAGTTCATCTGAGACTAGAATTACTATAATTTTATTTCTGAATATTTGAGATATAAATAAATAATAAGTAAATCCTTTATTCAAAACATTTATCTTTAAGGAAGACCTAGGTGGTAGATAAAACAAGTTGATCTGAGAATTACTATAATTTTATCTCTTAAGATTTGAGATAAAAATGAATAAATAAATCATTTATTTAAAATATATATATAAATTTAAGAGACCGGATTTTCGTTTTCTATACACATCATTAACTTTGGGAAGAAGGAGTGGTTTTCATTGAGCATCCCCCCCCCCCCCTCTTTCTTCCATAAAGCTCAGTCTGATGTAATCCCTATCAACTTAGTTGTTGGACATTATACAAAAAATCCAGCGACTTTGAGAACTTTCATTTCCACATAAGGGGGGAGGAAATCTTCAGAAATGGATGAAAATTTCCATCCTTGATCTATATTTTGCCATTTACCTGTTTTCAGTTTCTGGTCAGCTTTCCTTGGCAACAGGAGGTTCAGGTTGGAAGTCTGGGGAAATAATGACTCATTAGCAAATAATTATATTAAATAAATAAATAAATAAATAAATATAACTGAGCAATTACCACTTTATTTTGTTTTGGTGTCTAAATGAAAAGAAAAATCAGTATTTTAATGTTAGCAACAGTGCATTGTTGTAAGCATATTGGTTGTAATTTCTCATATTTATATTTACCACTGTAAATGTACTTAATTGTTATCAACTACTGTGAGATTCATTCAAAACCAAGTAAACAAGAATCAGTTCTCTTATGGTACCAGTTAAGACTGTTTCAAGTCTAAAGCTGGTTCCATACAATACCTTAAGTTATCCCAACAAATGATGTACAATACTCACTGAAAGACTGTCATCTCTGCATGATAAAACTTCATATGTTCTTTCCTAGGGGAGAAGCAATAATTACAATTAAAATGTGGAGGAGTGAAGAATGTAATACAATGTTATTAAACACATGCAAACAGAATATATTCAAACAGACAACAGAAAATTTATGATTATATTGAACTATATCATAGTTGGCAAGTGTCCAAGATATATGATATGAGACCCTCTAAAATCTTGGTTCCCCCTAACATAGACATCTGAAAGCCCTGCACTTCCAGAAAAACACAGACAAATTTCAAGGATTTAAATCTACAATTTGAAAATGTTTAAATTTTTTTTTAAATTTCCTAATGCTGACAACTCAGCAGCAGATCCTCAAACAACATGCAAAAGCAAAATAAGACAAAACAACTTCCATTCATAAGGTCTAAAACTAGATGCTAGAAAACTAAGAAGTTAAGTCTTGTGAACCAAAGCTCTCTTTAAAATATCACCCACAAGTACAACAAATCCTCGGCTTGCCTTATCTCCATTCTTCAAGGGTTGTGACCCATTTAGTATAACACCCTGGCCATCCATCTGACTGACATCAAACTAAAATAAGACAAATATCCATTATTACATGTGGCTGCATTATGTTATATCTATTTATTTATTATTACTTTTTTGTTGTTGTTGTTGTTTTATTTTATTTTTTTTTTAAATATATAGTTTTTGTATAAATGTTCAAAACAAAGATTCATGATTCACTGGCCACATATGATACATGCACTTGTTTCTTTTTCTTTTTTTATTCTACTAGGAAATATGCATCAATGAAACAGCCATTTAGCATACCCAGTATCACTCTTATTTCATCAATATAAAGACAAACAAAAGCCATAAAACTCACATCTACTGGAGTCTGTATCAACCAAAGCTCTTTTCCCTCCTTCATCACATCTTCGAGATAAATTCTGTGTTTACTGGGAGTAAAATCAAACTCTGTCATATCCTCAGGGACTGCAAACCTGAAGTAAAATTGGCAATACAGATTACGGTTTCAACCCTTGGCAAAATGAAAAGTTTTTGGCAAGGAGTTTGCAAGAAAAATTGGTATTGTTGCAAATTTGCAGCTTATTTTCTGCAAATCCTTTTTGCACATTTTTAGCAAATTTGAGGCAAATTTGCCAGAGAGTTCACAACAGGCCTGATATTTTGCTGACAGAAGCTACCTGCTACTATGTGTGTCCTGCATAATATTTTTTACACTACCAAAAGGAAACTTGCTATTACGATAAAACAGCAAGAAAATGGAAACCTAAATAAACCTATTTTAATCCCCAAAACTGATAAATTCCAGATGTTTGACAAAAGGCAAAATGATATGCATCCACATAAAGAACTAGATCATACCTGAGTTGTCTTTTCTTGCCACCAGATGGCGCTGGTGTACCCTGTACATCAGGAACCTCCACCTCACTGTCACTGCTCTCTGACATATCCTGTACTTTGGAGGCACTTTTACTGGGACTACCCATCCCACTCCCTGCCTTCCCTGCTGGAGAACACTTCTGTGACGGCTGCACTTCTTCCTCAGAGTCATCTGAAGACCCTTTATGGTCTTTACTCCCAGAAACAGGAAGCCTCCTTTTTCTCGACTTGTCTAAGACCGCAGAGTCAGTCTCATTCAATCTTGGCCACTCTTCTGCATCTGAAGACATCTCATGGTCATTAGTTTGCGAGATGTCAGGGTTCTCATTATTTAATGAGACTGAAATGTCCAATTCATGTTGGTTTGCTGAAAATTCACTGCTGATTACAGACTTCTGTGCTTTACGTACACCATTAGTTTCATGATTTTCTGTATTTCTCCCTTCAATGGCACCTTTTTTAGTTTTACTTGGACTTTTAAAAACAGCAGACAGAGTGTCATCTAGCTTATTTTTGTTTTTGTCACCTTTCTCTTTTTTCTTTTTCTTTGCTTTGCTTGGGCTATCACTTATGTTCTTTTTTGCTGTTTCCACATCATTAAGAGAATCAGAGGTTGGCATCACTTTTTTAAACTTAGCCGGACTAGTTACAATGTTTTCCATGAACCTTTTCTTAGGTAAGTGTGCTTTCCTTGGTGAACCATGCAGAGAAAATGAAACCTCACTTGCAGCATCTGAAAACTGGGAATCATCTGCAATTTTCTTAGCAAGATCTGACAAGTCCTGATCAACATCTGACTGTGGCTCATTATTAGGTTTTAAAACATTCTCAGCCTTATTGTTTTCTTTTTTTTTCTTGGGTGAAGCTTTTTCCCTGAGAGCTGATTTTGGGCTCAAATAGGCAGTGATTTTAGCTTGTGATTCAGTTTTGATTTTCTTTGTCTTTGGAGTGGCAAATTTAGAATTTGGGAGCTCAGTGTCACTCTCTGATGTAGAGGCCATAGGTTGACTGGCAGACTTCCCAGAATGCAGTGGTGCAGATGGCATCTGCCTCTTGCGTTTCGATGTTTCTGATTTTCCAGACAGCATTTGAGTTTGGTCTCCCTCTTCACTTTCACTTGAAGAAGATGATGAAATAATGTGAAGGTTTTCCTTTGTCTGTTCCTCAACTAATGGTTTGGTGGGAACCTTTTTTACTGGCACTTGTACCTTTGGGTTCCGTAGCACTTCATCGCTGTCTTCAGAGGAAGTAATGGGTTGAATACCAGAAGACCCAGACTTCAATGATGTCTCTGAAAAAGTGAAGTCACAGCTAGAAACTTGGTCCTTCAGAAGCTGGCTTGCACTTAGGATTGGGTTGTGCTTCTCTTCTTAGTAGTAATTTACTTATAATGATAAAAAGCATCTAAAATCTGTTTAAATGTTTTTCACCTGAAATAATTAACTTGATTTTTATATATGCTAAAAAAAACACACACACACAAACACAAGAGGCATTAATTACAATTCCAGAAACAATCAAATCTTTCTTTTATACATTAATCCCTTGTTATCTCATTTTTTCCTAACAACATGCAAAAATGCCAATGCTTGTTTTATTATTGGCTCAATCACTACAATGACACTTAACTGCTACATGATAAAACAAACAATTACTTTCACTTTTCTCTGAGCTTTTCTTTTTCTTGTGCTTTTTCTGTTTACCGATCCCCTCCTGGTCACTGGCTGTAGAGATGTTTGACTCTTGGCTGGACACTTTGGTCAGAGGACTAAAAAAGGCAAACTTTGGGCTAATTTCTGAGCGTTTGCTCATCCCTAGTGTGGAGCTGTATGTAACAGGCCTAAAATGGTGAAATATATGAAATACAAATACAGATCCCACAGTCAGGGTACTATACATGTACACCAGTCCTGTAAGTACTGTATCTGTGTACATAGTACAAATTAAGTGTCATGGATTAAAACTCCTATTGTAGTTTCTGATATGTACTAGACATAGTGCATATAGGGAATTCTAAATAAGAGTGCTAACTCAGGAAACTTTGTGCTACTGTACATGTATGTGTGCCCTCACCAAAATGCTACATGCATGCACATGTAGTTTTGAGTACTAACTGTACAGTACTTGTAGGACTAGTATTTTAATATAGTGTTGACAACTGCTCGCACCCAGTTTCAGTGTTGCTTTTGAGAGAACATAAAACTTTAAGAGAGAGATGTTGGGATTCAAAGCATAATAGCATTACAATTAATTCAGTCTCAGAAATTGGAAATTTACGTGTACATATGCAACTACACTGTTTGATTCCTGCCACACTGCCGATAATAGGGGTCCTTTAAATCACCTTTCTGGTGCAAATGTAAGATTATTTTTATGATCTAGAACCCAATTACGATCTCAAGGGGGTTTACTATGCTTAACAGGAGATCTATATTGGTCCATTTCGCTCCATTTCTATCCATTTCTACATTTTAAAGGACCGGATAATAGTAATATCATATGGTTAACAGAGACAGATATTAATTAAATTCAGATTTTTAAAAATCTTTAACAACTGACATGGTTTGCTCTCTTGCACTTGAAAGTCAAAAGCTTAATGAGAACCTCTATCTTATAATATTATATATAATTACAGTTTAACTGTGCCTCTACTCTGGAGACAGTGAAGTGCACGTTGGACTTTGAATGATTTAAATCAAATAAACAACCTACATACTATTCAAATCTAAAGGGGTTCAAATTGAAAAACAACTAGTTCGTCTAGACACCGTATACATATTTATAGCAACGAGCTGTCGCAAAAATTGCATAATACCTGTTATGATCGATCGCACGTGCCGATGCACGAGAAATTTAACCGGAAGAAGAACTCTTTTGTTTAAAGGAAGGTAATATGTTTTCTGAGGGCAACAGGGATTATGCTCATAAGAAGAAAGATGGTTGAAATTTCTGGATTAAAAAATATCAGAGAAAGCAATTAGTTGCATCCATTTGATATTATTATAGAAAAAGTTGTAAAAGTATTAGTAATTTTGTACTAGTAATACAAAATTGACATGTAGTGCTCAAATTTTTCCTGTTCCCTGTGTTAGAAGCAGCTGGCGCTAATCTCAAAACAACAGTGTTGTTGAACCGGTCAGCAAGAAGTGGAATTTTCAACCTTGTAAGTAGTAGATCGTTTGTGCTTGTTAAATACTTTTCAGTTGAACGCATTTGGTTGATCTGTTAAATATGTCAATTTGCGAGCGATTTTTTACCCACATTTTTCTCTTGCATTGTTTGAATTTGAGGGGTGTCACAATGTCAAGCTGACACGATAAACGTTAGATATCACGTGTAATCACAAGTGTCAAGTGGCAATTATTATCTTCATACCGACTCTTTTTCCCAAAAAATTATAATTTTTGACAGTTTAAAACAAGAAAATCAAATTCATTAGCCTGCCCATTTAGGAGCAAGTCCTTTCTCCATGAAATTGTTAAATTTCCCTATAAATGCTTTGTCTTCCTGAGCACTGTTATTATCTACAAACCCACAATGAGTGTAATTGAGCCACGTTTCAGCTCTCGTGATATTTCCTTTTAAAAAAGCTATGTTTGAAAAAATCAGTTTTGATTTTGAAGAGAAAGTAGAATGGATTTCTCTATGCAGCAACAATTTTTTCTCCAGTGAGCCTGCCATTCAAAGGAATTAGACAAAAAATCACCTGCTGAGTGTAAATGGCTATCAGCTCAAGAGGCTTACATGTCTGTCATGCCTACAGAATCAGCTAGGGTGTAAAGATAATTACCCCCCAAACAGCTTTACTAGGTGTGACAGACATTTGAGCCGGTTACGTCGATAGCAAATACTGTTATTAGTATCATTAGTATTTGTAGTAATAGTGGTAGTAATAATAATAATAATAATTTTCTTTCTTTCATTCTTTCTTTCTTTTCTTTTCTTTTAAAGCTCTCTCTTAACAGAAAGAATGTAAGGGGTGAGTGATAGTTCAAGAACTTTGGTCTAGTACTTTGGTCGGCTCTTTTCTGGTCAGTCTGGGAGAGGCCAACAATAGGTCAAGGTCAAATTTTTGATTGGCATGTTAAAGTGACCAGAAGATTCATTCTTATTTATAACTTTGCATTATCTCAGTGTGCTCAGTCTTCCTTAAAATTCCTTGCAGCCAGACAGCTGCATTGCTTTGGTCAAAACAAAATTGGAAGCAATGGTTATTGATGAAGTTGGCCTAAACAAACAACAAACAAACTTGCACCGTTGAAAATAACCCCTCCCCCATCTTCAGCAGAGTTGAAAAATAGATATGTGATATCCATTTTTGAATTGGACAAAATTCCTGTTGTTAAATCGTATACCTCTTGAACTTTGAGAAGGAAAAACATGTTGTTGTTGTTGTTATTGCAACTCTCTTCTCCCCCCCCCCCCATTTTTATTTCCGCAACCCCATATTGTGATTTCAGTGCCACAACAAATAAGTAGTAAATTACATAAGAAGTAGTATTATGTAATACTCTTTAAATCTTATAAATATAGCAGGTGTGACAGTCTATTTAGTATCATTGCGTGGCAGACAGAAAAAGAACTCAGATGATGTACCAGGTAGGCTGACGATGAATGTTACTGACAATTTTTATGAAAGTTTTTTAATGCATTTTTGAAAATGTAAAAAATTTAATATGATCAAAACATATTTGTGCATGTTTATCATTATCACTATTCAAAGAATGGTGTCAATCATTATTTTCAAACTAAAATACTGCTCTGGTTTTAAAAACCAGCCTGATTGGATTGTTTTACTTGAAGTTATGACTATTCAATTTTTTTATCAGTTATTATTCTCAAGGTGTAAAGCTGAATTCCAATTGGTCTGAAACCCTGTGCTAGTCTATGTTCTGTATGCCAGTAACAGATAGTAACTAATTAAAATTTAGCATTATATTGCATCAGGCCTGTGGCCATTGTGGGTTCAAAAGAACCACCCAGTTTGTCAGGAAAAGGTCCATTCTGGGTAAAATTTGATATAGTTACACAGGGGTTTCATTGTAAAAGGCCCACTTTTTCAGAAAAAAAGAACCCCCCTTTTTGAAATTGCTGGCTACGGGCCTGTGCATTAAGATTGACAAGAAAAGAATTTCGTGCATTTTCATCATGAAAGTAGTTGTTCATCATTTTTATGTCACTTTTCCTGTCAGTTTTGTCATTTATATATACCATTGCATCTGGCAGCTTTTCTTCCTTGATTTCTGTTTTAGAGTTGAGTCCATTCAAATTTTACATTAAGTGCATGTTTTGATGGAAATTATGTTTTTTACCCTGCTATAACAACCACATGTGTCAGTTCAAGAGACTACATGTTGACTCGTTTCCTCCAACAAATGTCAGAGTATGTCACTTTGACTGCGCTCACAAGACTGAATTTTATGACTCACATCCATTGTTTGCCTTCATTATAAACCACTGCTTACCTGCATATGTATTGTAAACAAAAATCATATGACTTACAGATCACATGACCACCTGAATATTTTCACGTCTTCTGCTAAATTTTTGTAATATACCTGAGTGAGCATCTTGATAGGAATGTACCAGATTATACAAGTGCATGTAATTGACTTGGAGGCAACCTATAAAAGAGGGTGTGTGGCCCCCACCCCTACCCCCAGCCAGCCATCCCAAGGGCCTGGGAATTCCCCTTTCATGTTAAGGTGAGGTTGTAATCTATAAAGTTCTGATTATTGTTGAGCTGATATGATAAGACCAAACATGCTTTTGTAAATGTTATAAATATATGGTAGTTATGCAGCGAAGTGTCATTTTTCAAGGTCAATCTTGTTGAAAAGGTGATTTCTGCAGTAATGTATGATTCAAGAAAGGAAATTTTAATATAAAAAATTTGATATTGACTAAATGAATAAGTGATAGCATGACATGTCCATGTGTTTGAGCATGCTTGTGTGATACCGTCTTAGGCTCAAAAGAAATTTCAGGGTTTGTTGATTGGCAAATTAAGGTGAAATAAATGGAAAAAAATCCCCCCAACACTTTTTTGGTTAAAATTTGTATAAACACTTATAATGACGATCATTATTAATATATGCAAATATCATTCATTTTATCAAAATTTAAATAAAATTTATCTGGTATATTTAATATAACAAATGACCGATGAAAAAAAATAGTCTTTAAGTTGAAGGCTGTGCTATAAATAGTACTGAAATTCAGCTTTTATGTAAGATTGAGTGAGGGCAAAGAGCATACATACTAATGCCCCCAGTTAGTATTGAAGTCGTAGGCTGGTGACAAAACACAATGAAGATGTCACTTTGTCTCGTCTGGAGTAAATTTAGCAGGATGTTTTTCCGACTTATTTCGATTGTAAAATTGGCGGAACTGAGCATACTTAACATCCAATGTCAAGAGCACCCAGAATGATGTGGGGATGTTATTTACGCAATAACAATAGTACGTAAATCTGCACCTGGCTACCCACAACAACAAACCTGAACACAAAGCTGTCAAATGTACAGATGTAAAAGCAAAAAAGTGATGCCAACAGTAGGGGATTTAGTCAATTTTGATGCAATATATAACATATTGTTTATTTACAGCCCAATCAACACCGATTTTTAATTATCTACTATATGTAACAATGATATTCTGAAAATGTAATAAGCATATGGCTTCATACCCAGCTAGGGGAGTTCAGTCACACCTTGAAAATAAGAATAAAATACGAAAATTTCACAAAAAAATGCATTGCTTCAGAAAAATACTCTGATCAGGCTGGTTTTTTTTTTTTTTTTTTTTTTTTTTTCAAATTCCATTTGTATTTTTATAATATTGATCACTCTTATAAGTTTGAAGACAATAGGCAAACAGATTTTCCGCTTAAAGTCATAATAACTCTTCATTTTGGCCAAAAATTGGATTTTCCTGGAGTAAACGGCAATTTTCCCGTACTTACCAATGGTCAGCGACCCCATTCCTGCATTCAAAGTTAATCCAGGGTTTTTTTCCTAAACGTACGGTTTTTTGTTAAAATCTCTTAAGAGATTTTAACTGACGGAGCTCTCTCTGACATCGCATAGTCACTGTTGACCTACTTAAAACCGCGGGAAAAGCAGACAACAACAACACTATATAAGATTCATGAGTTATATTCGTCTTTTTGTTAAAAATACATTAATATCCACAATGTGTGCCATTCTGGGCTTTTCGTTATCCGTCGCACTGTACAAAAACTCGCAACTTACGTCTGCGTCCGCATTAATGCGTTTGGCGCCAAATGTTATTTTGGTCTCAAATGAACGCGAGAATCCGCGTGACACCATTACGTCATAAGCAACGAATGCCTTGATGAAAGCATCGAAAGCCCTATTGACAAGCACAGATTTTATTTTTACTACAATAACGGCCGTTTTAGTGGTAAAATACAATAGAATATATTTCCATGCGTTGTTTACAATGTATTTCATGCGGAATTTTGAATTTCAAAGGAAGAGTTATTATTGCTTTAATGTGTTTTTTTGTATTGGATGTACCGGTATATGGTAAAAAGAGTAAAAAGAAAAAAGAACAGCATATCATTTGGACAAATGGTTCGGTCAAGCTATTTATGAACTCGACCCGTATTGAATGGATATTCATCAGTTGTGTAAGTTTGAAGATAATATGGAGGCAGGTGATGGCCATATGTAAAGACATGGTGAGTCTGTTCATAAAAATACCCTTTGAAAGATATACAGAGAAACATTTGAGATGACAGAAAGCATTCAATGAATAAGTCTTTCTTTCTCTCTTTCTCTCCTCCCCTTCTTGCAGGTGTTTTCTGTTTTCTGCCTCACTTATTTCTGGCTGGTGATTGTTTGGGTATACCCTGATGTCATAGATTGTTTTTTTCCAGGCCCAGGTGTTGTATTTTGGTATGCTTCACTTGCTGCTTAATACACAATGTTGTGGAGAGCAAATAGCAGTGTCAAAAAAACAAGTTAGAAATCCATAGCCAGCTTGTTGATTTTTCTTTTCAATTTAGGAAGCGGTTCGTGAAAATCAGGGTAGCGTGTTTTGCACTTCTCAACCTATCAGGTGAAAGTTCAATAACCGAAAAGTTTTCGTAACTAGTGACTTGAAAGTTGAATGACCTTGCTTTAATGTGTTTTACAGTCTACATGAGTCTGTACGTGAAAACAAATAGTTAAAAGGTGACTCTTTTAGTAATAATGCATACATTTGTTTTTTGTTCTTCTCTCTCTCTCTCTCTCTCTCTCTCTCTCTCTCTCTCTTTCTCTCTCTCTCTCTCTGTTAATAGCTGCATTTTAAGGTGGTGCTAATACAGATAAAGAAATCAAATGGCCAATTGATGAGTGTTTTTTCTGTACCTTGCTTTTTTAAGGTAAATGCACTTTTTTATCATTTTTAAGATTTTCTGATGCCAGATGACAAGGGTTCTATCTTCCATGTCAAATGGATTTCTAATGATCTTCACTGACGTGTCCAATAATTGAGGGTTTTTTTCATGACTTTTGAACAGAAGGCCAATGTACAGTGCAAGTGTACTCCTAAGTTTGGATATTTTAATGGAATTGGCTGTTAATGACAAAATTAATGGAAATGCTTGGGACAGTTGTATTCACACCCCCTCCCCCCCTTTGCCCATCAGGTCAGCCCTGCAACACAATGATTTAATGTCCATTTTTGTTATCAAATTTGATTTCAGAATTTGAGTTACCCGGTTTATTGATTCAGAAATGTTTCTGGCATTTGTTGCTATTTTTAGCCTTTTTAAAGAAAATATTACATACCTGTTTGGTTGTTTACCATTGTTCGTAATTGCATTTTCGAATGTTTTGCTAGCTGCCTGCAGCCAAGGGTTATCGTGGCCTTGGGGTATTGTGGGTAACAATAACCGCTGGTACAATAGATAACAAAACACCCTATTCAGAGCTGGCGTGTCACTGAACTTTCATGCAAGCGGAGATAATCTCATGGGTTACCGGTATATTTAAGTTGGATCGGCTGATAATTTTGACAGTGCAGAGTGCAGTTTAGAGGTAGTGCAATTATGGAAGATCTACTGCAGATTTTTATTTTATGTTCCGTTCTTTACAGGTAAAGGGAATGGATTGACTGGTTTGGGTAACATTAAGTAATACTGAGGTAAGGTTCTTAAAGCTTTTATGGTATTTATTATTAATAATTGAAATGATATTAATGTTGATTTTGCTGATAATGTTGACAGTGATCATTATAATATTTATAATAAGAATTATAGTAAATACATAATAAAAGTTCTTATAATTATGACAGTGATCATTATGAAAATGATATTAATAATGATAATAGTAATATACTTAATGATATGAACAATAATGATAAAATTGATTAAATGATTGTGGTGATAGCATTAAATTTCCCTTGCCATCAAGTATTTGAAATTGGATACCCTCCTTAGTTAAGGTGTCTTCAGCCTCTTGTAAATTCTTTTGTCATTCTGAGACCCAGTAGTCATAATAACACATTACCTTTTCTCTAGTACAAAAGATAATTCATTTACTAGTAGGTTTTGGAATTTATTGATTTATTTAAGTGAGAATTAATTTACTAGTAGGTTTTGGAATTTATTGATTTATTTAGGTGAGATTATTTTTGGCCTTTTTGTCAGTGATTTCATTGAAATAGCTACAGTATTTGGTTCCAAGGGGAGTAATAGATATGCTTTTTTAATTCTCAACAATTACAGTGCGTCATGCATTTTCCTATCAACTACTGCATGTATCATACTATATTTACTCATGACTCTGTATCCTGAATTATTTATTCATTTATTTTTCTTTCTTTAAGCCATTGCAATTTCGAAATCTTGACTTTCATCTCATGCAGCCTTCTGGTACTATTGGTATTTTTAGTATGTCCCAGCTGCTGGTTGCGATATTTTTTCATTTTGTGTATTGATTTTTTGCAGGCGATTTATCACTGTGGATGAGCATTTGGGAAACATACTGAACTGTGCCAACAATTTTACTAATGATTATATGCTTATGTGACCGAAAAATTGTGAGAGGATTGCTGTCTATATGCTGCTCGGACTGCATGTCCCCCTGCATTTGAATTGTATCCAGAAACATGAAAAGCATGAGCAAGCAGCTCTGCCAACCATCTTGACTGAGATAGAGACAGGGGAAAAAGATGAGTGAGAACAAGGCACAGAAATGGAATAGGAGTTTTTTCTCTTCACTTACTACAGCACGCGTCAGAAAATGGAGGTCCAAACCCAGGTCCAAATCTGACGCCACTACCCTTGATGGGTTGGAAGAAAAAGGTAGCCGTAAAATACAGAAAAACAATACCAAGAATGGCAAAGTTATCAGTAACTCTAATCCAGAGGTGCAAAAATTCAGCATCTCGGTTGAAGAGTTTCAAATAGAAAATAATTTGAACACCCGAGCGTTCAGAAGCAACAGCTGCTGCTCCAAGACAAGCCATGAAGATGAATCAATGCCAAGTGAAAGTGAAAGTGAGAGGCAGGTCTCACCTGTTTTGCCTGTGAAAAAGGAAGAGAAGTGCCAAGCATTAGCTGCTGAATTGGAAGCGTGCACAAAACCCAGCTCTGTCTCCTTGCTGAACATGTTACGAGACTTGTCATCTGTGATAAAATACAGTAAGTGTTTTGATGAGAATTTCTACATGAAGTTACTATAAATGCTATGTTTTTCATTAAATTCCATGTCAGTTCAAGCATTTTTGCTAAGTGATATTTAGTTTTTTCATAGAAAAAAAGAACATAGATCTGATTTATGCAAAGAAAAAAGTTTGATAATTTATAATAATAAGTTTTCAACTGACAAAGAGTGCAGGACTTGAGTCTTGCACTTGGCGCGTTTTTCACATTAGCTGAAATAGATGTTGTTATTTGAATTTGCTGCTGTAGATAAATTATAGAAATTAAGGTTGGATTTGGGTAAAATGTAACTTTCATATAGCCAGTATGCATTTTAATCCAAAAAGCTTCGAGTGAACAGACTTTTAATTGCATGATTCTTTGAAAAGTCATTCATTTAATTTTTTTCCAGACGAGTGCATAACTGTGCTGGAAGAGATATGTGAAAGATGTTCCTTTGTCGGTGCAATAGTAGAACAAATGAAAAGACTGCCCAAACATGTCGATGTTCAGAAGGTAAGTGGCAGACAAGAAAAGGATGCACAGTATTATTTCTTGACCTGTGTTGTAAAATGAAAATTGATCTTAGCAAATTCTGTTGTGTGTTTTGGTGGTCAGGACCTAGCTTGATTTCACAAAGCATCTTTAAAACCCCCTTTATACTGGACGGCATCCTTTCTGCGTCCTGTGCAACCATGAAACTGGCATCACTGTGGTTGTAGAAAGGAGACGCAAGCATCGCTTTGGTTGCAGAAAGAATGCTCAGTGATCAGCCAGTTGTCGATACATAAAGTTTTTTTTTAACTCTCAAAATGGGCCATAGTACTGGACGCAGAAAGGGCGCAATTCAGTGTAAAGTGGGCTTAAGGACAAGGTGGTTATCTCATTTTTTTATCTTTTAAGCAAGCTGCTAGAGCATTTTGTGATTGTCCTGACTGATTTTTGCACCCCTAGTGGCTGGCAACAAAGGGCCATTTAGGTACATCAGCTACAGCCGTTAGGGGTCAATTGTTCGTAAAACTCTGATGCGAATATCCTAAAGGCGATTTTACATCGTTGGCTGGCCAAGTTAAGTAGGCTTATCTAAGCCTGACTTTTTTTTGTGAAACCTGACCACCCTTGGTCTAACTATAACAAGCTTATTTTTTTACAATCAAGTCAAGACCAACTTCACTGAGAAAAGAAATCTGCTTACCGTAAAATGTGCCCAATACCCAATGCGTTTTTACATTTGAAAAAAATATTGAAGAAATTAGCAACATTAGTAATACTAAAAGGTGTGAAAATAAACATATTCCTCAAAATTAGGGTTGGTTCTTCTTCTTTTAACTTTCCAGTTTTGCCTATCTTTATCTCAGAATACAAAGGTTTCTGCAGTTGTAATTCCCCCTTTTTCACATATTTTGCCTGGAGGGGTGGGGGTGGGGGGTGGGGGATGGGATGTCAACTTGGCATGTTGGTTTTTACTTGCATAACTATTTGGTTAACCCAAAAAAATATGTTACACAACTTGTTTTTCTGGAAAAGAGTCATGCGTTATAAAAGCATTAGATAGGTCAGGCAGAAGTACCTGGTAGTATTGTGTTGGAGGGTCACCAGGTGGTGTTGATTGTCATCAGGGCGGTGGGGAGGGGGGGGGAATAGATAACAATAGGCTAAATTGAGTCACATAATGCTAGGATCAATCAGAAAGAGTGTATTTTTAAGTAAGTATCATTACTCAACATTATTCAATGTTTATCACTAAGCTACATGTACTTCACTTCTTTTATCAGAGGGGCCTTCAGTAAATCTAAGATCTAATAAACGGATATTGGTATGGTATATTAGATCTTACAGTAAATGCAGCCATCATCGGCTAAATTTTAAACATCATACTTGAGCTTGTCCTATTCTTTTAATTGTTATGTCATTTTATTTAAGTAGGTCTAGATCAAGGAGACATAATAGTTGTTGTTGTTGTTTTGTCAGTGCTAGATTAAAGTTCTGTCTGTGTGTACCATACAGTCACTTTTATATAATCTATTATATATTATATATAGGCTATAGCTGGAACTCCAAGTACTGCAGTCTTCCAGTTTTTGCCTTTCTAATCAGTGAAAGACAGTATTTTCAGTTTTTTTTTATCCTGCATCAAAGTAGATCAATATTTTAAGGTGAATGACCAATTTTGCAGTTGTCTAAAACAAGGAAATAGCTTTATTTATTTATTTATTTATTTATTTATTTATTTATTTATTTTGTAAAATCAGCTGGTTAGTTGAGTAAAATTTCAGTCCCAGTATTTAATAGTATGCTGGCTTTGTCTGACCCCTGAAATTTAACCCTCCCCCCCTTTTTTGTTTTCTTTTTTTGTGGCATTTTAGTGCTGGGGTTTGTACCAGATTTTCATCTTTGGGGCATTTTGAATGCCATGTAATTCTAAAAAGGAGGTGATATAGTCAGTGATGTTATTATGTTTAAAATGATTGGGATAACTTTTTGTTTAAAATAATTATGCTCTTTTCTATTGAAATTTTTGCCTACTCTCATAAATAAGTAAGGAAGGGGAGGTATTTGTTTGGGGAGAAAATAACTATATTTAAATCATTTCTTCTCAGGTACCCGTACTACTTGTATTGGCTTTCTCACTGAATGTTAAAAATAGGCCTAAAGAGGCCAGAAGTAACTTGATAGTGTTGCTTATTATGTAACACCATCCCAGGGGCAGAGTATTCATAATATTTATTCATTAAGTTAATTACAATGGAATACACACATCCCAGAAGGTGGAAATTCATTCAAATTAAATTAATTATTTAATTTAAAGAAAAGAAAAGAAATAGCTGACTAAATTAATAAAAATATTACAGCAGGCTCTGTTGAGAAGGCTGTACAGTAAGTGTTACATGATAAGATAGTGTTGAGAGGGTCAGGTGTTGTTTGTCTAGCCAGTGAATGCTACTAGGCTGAGAGAATCATCAATAGCAGTATATTATTGTACTGCCAGCTGAGTCTCTCAGCCAAATAGATTAGATATATCTAGTTTTCTCCCTGCAGCCCAAACAGCATACTAGTACTGTTGTTCAAGATGGAGAGTATTTCAAAATTAGTTGACGTTGAAGGTCAGTAATTACAGTGGCTGGTGTGATTGGAATAGCCATATATTAGTGGATGAAAGGTTGCAAGTGCTGCTTATTGAATATGTGCATTATGTGCTGTTTGACTGACAGTGTCTTTTTTCCTTTGTTGTTATTATTGGTTTAGGATCTTATTTCAAAGCAACATATTTAGTCATCTCTTGATATCCGGACCAGAAAAAATCTTCTCTTTACTCCGTTGTCATGTTTGTAAACATACTTGATCACAAACACCTATAGACAAAAGGGAACACAAGTGTCTATAATAACAAGAAAATTAGCGATTCTAGCATACTATAATCAAATTAAATGTAGAATTATGTCACTTATTGGATATACATGTATCTCACATAATAAGTGAAAAAAATCATTTTGTGAGTTTTTCTCGTGTTATTTGATGAGAAGAAAAACATGCATTTAGATAAAGAAAGCAGCTGGAAGGGTTAATGATAGCTGGTCAGTTCAGTTAAATTATTTAGTATACTCAGTGTGTCTGTCAACTGCCCAATGTCAGATTTGTACATGGTTAACCAACAGGCACTGATCTTGTTGAGATTATGCATGCTGTGTATGTACACCATTCTTGACTTGGTCAGCTATTTCACTTCATTTCATGTTATTGAATGGGTTGGGGAGATCTTATATAATGATTCCACATAATCATTTGAAGTAATTGTTATTCTTGACAGAATTCACATGCAGGCCAAATCAAGGTAAAATTGAATAGGAAATGATTGCAAGGTTAAAGTCAGTCTATTACAATGCTTTCCCTACAATTATTATGAAAAATTTGCAATTATAGACGCTATTAATAATAAAATATTCAATGGGTTTTAGTAACTATGCAATCTGATGAACAAGAAAAAAATGTAGACTTCATTCAACATTTTAATATTAGTTGGATTGTTTGATGACATAGATTAGTTAATTTTTGGTCGTAATTAATTTTTGCCTGAAATCAACCATCAAGAAACAGTCAGTATAAATAATAAATAATTAATATTTGATACAGAACGTATCCATATACATGTTTTGTTTTAACCTTTAAATGGCCAAAAATAAATTTTTACCACATTGATTAAATGTTGGTAAAAATGATAATTATTATATAAGATCAATATCATGTAAGGAACATTTTAAAATGCTTGTGCCCTAGTAAATGATTTATAGGTATAATATATACTTATACAGGATACAATGCATATTAGATTTGCTAGCTTATAGTGACGTCTATGTACTAATTATCAAAATTTTCCCTATTATATTTCAGTGTGGCTGCAATCTCCTGTGTGACTTGGCCTTTGCCAGTGGGAAGTTAAAACAGCAGATCCAGACCACAGATTGTGCACTGTGAGTAAACAGCTGAGAACATTGATCAAACATTTTTGCCTTTATAGTGGTCAAGACATTTGACACAATGCACAATAGATACCTGATCACTAAAAGGGCTCTTGTCCTATTTCCTGAAACATGACCCTGTTTGATGCCTTGTAAGGTACAATGCTTTACATTATATGCTACAAAGATGTACCTTTAGATAGATACTGTTACTAAGTAGATGTTGTTTGGTAAGTTTGTTTGTGGCTGTATCTATTTATTTATTACTTTTGCAATTCACACTGCACCAAATTTGACAAAAATTCACTTTTTCACTTTCAAAACTTCATGCTTCAATTGTGTTAGAATTGGAAGGATACAAATCAAAAATTATTAATTAAATTATTTATTTATTTATTTATTTATTTATTTATTTATTTATTTATTTATTTATTTTCCAGACACGTCCTGTATTTGCTTGATATCCATGCCGAGAATGGCTCAATCCAGGCAGCTGCCTTGAAAACCATTGGTGTTCTGGCACAGTCAGGTAATATAGACCTTTCCAGATATGTCAACAAATCCAGGAAATCATGTGACCTATGACACAGATATGGGTAGGAAAAGAAGTGATATTTTTGGTTTCAATAATAAATAACATTTATAAGGAAGTCTTTAGTGAAAGCAAAAATTCAATTCTTTGAGCATTATTATATGAGGACAAAAGTGAAAGAAATGGAAAGATTTTGACTGAAATACAGCCAGTTCAGTGGCTTTGATAATAATGATAATATTGACAAGGATATCACATTATACTTGTACTTTGAAGCCATCTGATTGGTTATGTAATAAAACAATTTATCTTGAAGGAAGGAAAAAAATCACATGATGTATGACTCAGAAATTTAGTAGCAATATGATAAATAGGTATCAGTTTATTTCATCATATTGATACCATGTTTAATTTACATGACTTTTGAGACACTGATCATGTTCATGTAGTAGAACCAGTACATGTGAGTATACTTGTTAAAAAAATTCCCATCAAAATTGAATTGTTGTTTTAGGCTTATAGCACATCATTACATCAGTTCTTCTGTGTATTAGCAGATATACATGTACATGTACGTGGAAGAAAGTTAGTCACTAGAACATTCAGTTTTAAAGAAACAGTTAATTATTGATAATAAGTAATAAGTATGTTGATGATAAGGTATCTGTATGTTTCAATACCTGAGAAGGTATAAAGATCTTTGTCAATTAAGTGCAAGTCTAATACAAAAAGTTATGGGTTATCTAAAGTTTATTTCCCCGCCATAAGATGTACTGTCAATTTTTTCATATCTCGATCCCGAAGTGATGAAGAAAACATTTTGTGTAGAAAGTCAAAAAAATCAGAATTAGAAAACCTAGAGTCTTGCAAGAAAATTTGTTCACCTGATCACAAAAAAAGCATATCTTTGCTTTTAAGATTTGTGTGCATGAAGATGTCCAGGAAGATGGGGTGCAATGAATACCTTATCCGTTCCTTGTTTCCTGCTTACCCCGGAATAGATAATCACAAATGCACATTTGGAGGGGGAGGGGGGGAATTTATCTTATTTTATTGAGAGAGACCAGTTTTTTTAGTGCGCACAAACCTACACATACATGTAACTGTGTTGAATTGCATCAAGTATCAATGGCATACGGTTCCAGCTAGAAATGTAGCAATTTCAGGAAGGACTAGGGGATGCAGCCTAACGAAAAAAATACCACACATCTAACGATAATTACCAAGTTGAACTATTTCTAACACACTGATAGGTACTTCATGGTTGGGGTCTTTGATATCAGGTGTATATTTAATTATGATATCATTTTGATGTCATAGCTGATAGGTGCAAAGAGGTGTCCATGAGTCATTTTTCTGGTGATAGCTATTAATAGTTGACTTTCGGTGATCTAAAGACAACATTGATCGTGAACTTTGGAGTCTCTATAGGACTGTTATAATATAACACGTATCACGTATTGAGATATTTGATAAGTCAGTTTTGTAGCGCTATTAACATTAATATTAAGGGGTAAAGAGAAACATTTCGTCCTTTTAAAGTATATTTAAATGTTGAAATTTGTTACAGGTTGGTGAAGCAGAAGGATATTGGGATAAGTAATCGAAGAATACATTACTTAGTATAATATTTTTTCCTTGCAGCCCCTGTGAGACAACTGCTGTTGGAAAGAGACAAAGACTTATTGGGGAAGTTGTTGGTGGCTTTGAGCTCCTTCCAGAACCAGCCAGATGTTCCTGCCCGGGCCTGTTACGCTCTGAGGATGATTCTGGATACAGGTGCCCCCCCTCCCTCCCTCCCTCCCTCCCTCTCTCTCTCTCTCTCTCTCTCTCTCTCTCACACACACACACACACAAAACATTAATGTAATATTTATTAATTTTCTGTTGACTGTTTCTGTCATGAGTTGTTTGTTTTGAATTATATATTTTTGTTTATTAGCACAAATATAAGACCTAAATTTTGTAGCTTAAAAAGAAGTGAACACACAGTGTTAAATGAAAATCATCATTGGCCATATCATATGCCACACTATCATGACTAAAATATCTTACAAAACGAAATCACTTTCCCTGATGCAGACAAAGAGACCTATGACAGCCTGATGAATGGGGAGGAGTATCGCCTGGTGATCGATGCCCTCAAGAAAAACCCTCACTCTGTGCCCGTTGTCCTAGAGGCCTGTAATATGATGAGAGATCTGATGAAACTTGGTAAACTATCCATCTAGATTCTTTTCTTCTTGGGAATTGAATAAAGATTGTAATGATAAGATGTAGAAAATTCTTTATTTATTTATTTATTTATTTATTTATTTATTTAATTATTTATTTATTTTATTTTTGCTAAGTACAATACTTTGTACAAAACTTTTCCTTATCATCTTTTGTATAATATATATAATGTACTGGTACAGATGTAGTATAATAATTTCAATCTATGTTTTCTCATGTAAACGAGCACATTTCTCAGACAAAACATTTATGTTTCTCTCCAGGTAGCCCCCTTCTCCTCCACCACCAGGAGCCAGACCTGGCCAGCCTGATCTGCAAGTGCCTCAAGGAACACGTAGAGAACAAGGAGGTGTTTGTGGCATGCTTAGGAGTGCTGGAGAAGCTGAGCATGAATGGTAAGGGTGATGGAGATCTGAGAGTTAAGGAGAACTGGGTTGTTTTCTTTTGATTATACTTTATTTGTTTGTTTGTTTGTTTGTTTGTTTGTTTGTTTACAGTGCAGGAGATGGTGTAATTGAGCTCCAAAGATAGAAATGTAAAAAGTAGAGACTCCGGTGTGTTGATGAGAAACTTTTTTTTAATAGAGTGTCATGCCACCTAAAGTTTTATGCTGTGTGTGTGTGTGTGTGTGTGTGTGTGTGTGTGTGTGTGTGTGTGTGTGTGTTGTTATAGAGAGAGAGCGACAAAAGTAAGACAGTGGGTGTTATTCCCTGAGGCTTCTCAACTTTTCTTGCCAAAGGTGAAAACGAGATTTTTATCAGTAAATGTCACCTAGCTAAGTTATCAACACTTGTTTACACACTGTAATGTACTTACTACCACTGCCACGTCAAGCAGCCATACGTTAGCTCAGTACTTCAGCATTTTTTGTCGAATTATCAGTGGACTCATGCTGATGTTTACTGTCATCACTTTGTGTGATAGGTATGGATTTTAACATTGATATTCCGTCTTTTTCAGCTGATGTTCAGCAACAGTTGCTGGAGGAAGAATTGCATGTTTTTGTCCTGAATGGGCTGATGAAAAACCCCGAGGATGTGAATCTGCAGGCCTTTGGTCTTGGGGTATTGGCAAATATGGGTGAGTCTTTTCTTGCTGACGCATGTGCATGCATGCATGCATGCACATGCCAGTAGTCATGTTCACTTTCTTTGTAAAATGAAACCATGACATGGGTCTGCACACTCCTTCAAGTTCAGATACTCTTAGTAGAAATAATTAAAATATTTAATGGAAATTCACTACTTATTTAAAAAAAATCTTTAAAGCCCATAATATACCAAAATATATGAGGTTTTTAGTGTTGACATATTTATCGTGATAAAAATTTATGTATTTATTTGCGTATTAAAAAAATACATATTCACAATCTTTAATTATTGCTTTTTTTTCAGGTAGAAAATTTTGTATTTCCCCATTTCCCTTACATATGTTCTCGGTATTTTCCCAGCTGCCTCCGTTCTTAATTTTGAATTACCCCAGTCCTTGGACGAGGAGATGTGGCTGAAGCAGGTGTATATTGCCATGAGGGAGCACTTTGGGGAACCCTCAGTACAGGTGAGTGGGGAGAACTCTTGAAATTATAGCCCTATAATGAGCTTAGCCGTAATAACGTAAAGTTATGTCACGACACTCAGTGATTACGTTTGATTTATTGGATTGAAATAAATGATGCTTGTTTTTGTTTGACCAGATAATTGTGTTATGATAGATAGCCTAAGATATATTTTGCTATATTTGTAATGATAAATTTGTGAGTTTGTATTGTTAGGAACAGAGGAAGCGAGCTAAGCACATGTACTTAAAAGTCTTATTTTTGTTGACAGAGGGGGTTTGCTTGTGTAATAATAGTGCTGACAATGTGAGGTGATTTATTGAGCGTATATATATATCAAGATATTTACAAGCCTTGATAATGTATAATGCACGCCTACCCTTACTCTCATATATCATACTACCATTTTTCCTCCACCCTGAACACAATTCATCTTTGTTAAAGATCATGAAGATCTGTTTCACTATTTTGTGGTTGGAAAATGAATAACAGAGTCAAATGTAAAATAATCAAGTGTGCACCCAGTATGCTCGTAGGTGTGTAACAGAGGCACATGCATTCGTGGCTTGTCACATGTATTCAAATGTTTGATAAGAATAATCTTTGTTCCAATCTCTGCATTTCTATATACCCATGTTGTTTTTCCATGCTTTATGCTTCAAGCAACATATTTTGAACTTCTTTTAAGATAAAAGAGTTTAAGAGTTTCACTGCTAGTGTTTTCTCAGGTAATTGCATTTTTTTTTTTTTTTGTCTTTGCTTTTCTTATTTTTTTAATCCTAAAAATGTTGTACTCATATTTCCAGGAAGTAGCATGCCAGTTACTTTCCCAATTGTTAGAGCACTGCCCAGATCTAATAGACAAAATTGGCGAGGATTCTGAGAAAAACCAGTGAGTGATGATTTATAACTTATGATGTTTTAAACTTTGAACATGTTTCAATGGTGTTTTTTTTTTTAAGTCCACAGATTATTTTTCTGTCCTTGGAATTCATTTATTTCATTTCTTGAAAAGGAAATTTAAATTGATTTGATGTAGGTCTTCTCAAGGTTTGCTTTACATGTAGGTTGACTGCTGTCATATTATACATTGTAATGAAATTTTTACACTTGCAATATCACAGTATTATTGAAGCCACACATCATCTTATGTGACGGTGCATAGTTAACAAGACTACTCAAGTTTCAAGCACTTTAGGTAGAATACTCGCAGTATGTAACAATATCATGCTCTTTTGAACTTGCAATATCATAGTTTTATTATTATTATCTATTTAATTTTATTTATCTTTTTGACTAAGGGATTTTACATATTTATTTTATAGGGACCCAATACACGCTCACTGTCTTGGTGTCATCCTCATGCATGGTCGGGATGCAGATGTATTCATCGCTGCCTGCAACGCCATCTACTGGCTAGCTGCTGATAATAGTAAGTTCAGTTTTTATGTTATGGGTCATAGCTGATTGAGATTCCCTATAAGTGATATTGTTTATTTTTGTGTCATTATTCCTGAAAATATATTGAGTTCCCCCCCCCCCTTAAAAAATAATAAAAAAATATGATAATAAGTAGATATATAAATTTTGTAACCTAAATAAATCACATCTAGTGGCTTCTCTGACCTTTTCAAAATATATAAATCGCAGTTCAAATCATTTGTGTGTGTGTGTGCAAAAATTATTTGTATTGCACACAACAGCATAGCATAATAACACAGTTACTATAGTACTTTTATAGTAATAATGTTTTTTTTTTTTATTTCCAACCTTTACACTTGTCAAAGTTCAAACCATACACTGATTTTAGATTGAAAGGAGCCTTAGGGTAAAGTGGGCATATTTTATTTTATCCCAATAGTTTCCACAGCCTCATCTATTTTTGGGGCCTGTATTATATACTACGTGTCATATCTTTATATTGTATCACATACGATATAATTGCAATATTGTCCGTGTTCCGTTTTAGAGGAATTTCTGACACAGTAGCTTTCTTTGCAGTTCAATACACCTGTATATATTATTTAGATGAATTTCTTACAACAGCTTTCTTTGCTTAAGAAGAAACAATACAGTACACTTATATGTATATTATTTAGACGAATTTCTTAGAGCTTTCTTTGCTTAAGAAAAACAATACATTTACATATGTATTATTTGGATGAAATTCTCACACTCAAGTGCTTTCTTTGCTTAAAAAAATCAAATACATTACAATTATGTATATATACACTTATATATTTATATAATATATTATCTATGTTATGTGTGTGTTCTCATCAGTTCTCACTTACACAGTTATAAGATTAATTTCTAAATGCAGGTGCTATATTGAAATTTAACCTAGAGTTCCCCTCCCCCCTCAATGTAAAGTTTGTTCAAAATTATATTTTGTAAAGTATGAGTACTGCAAATTTATCAGCTACCCAAAGAGAAAACCATATCTAGACCCCCCCCCCCAAAAAAAAAAAAAAATAATAAAATGATTTGGCTACTAAATGATTGTATATAGAACTGATGAAAACACAACATTTCACATCCCCTGTAATCTTTTGCATGTTTGCGCCTTTTTTCTTCTCAGCACGTTTGCGCACATTTCTCACTGATAGAAATGCATATATTGCCATCTTGCACGGCATGAAGCTCCATAAAAAGCTGCCCAAGGCGCAAGAATATGCATGTAAGGCTATACGGGGACTTTGCATATTCAGGTGGGTGCATAGGAGGTTGATTGTCTCATTATAAATAAATAAATAAATAAATAAATAAATAAATAAGTAAACAAATAAGTAAACACTCATGGTAACAAGTATGAATAAGCCTGATGATTTTGATTAGCACCATATTTTTAACAAAGTGCTATATTCAGTATAGTAGATAATAAATGTGAATTATTCATTTTAACAACTCTGTTGAAATTTCTATTGAACATAAAAAAGGCTTACTAAAGTATTCACCAGTTTTGATAAGCGGTAAAAAAGGATTAATTTTTTACAGTCCTGTGGACTAAATATAGGTATTTAAATAACACTGATGTACTTAATATTAAGATTTTTAAAAAATAATTTAAAACCCAAATGTTTATAATTTTTGCTTTTTAAGTGAAGACAACAAGAAACTAATGATGCATCAGGGCACCCTCAACTACTTGATTCGTGCCCTCACCATATTTCCAACGGAAGTCGGAGTTCAGATTGAGGCCACGGCGGCCATTGCCTGCCTCGCTGATGTGGGTAAGTAGAGGACAAACTTGATGTCATGTAAAACATGGGATGTGTTCACATTGGAAGTAACTTAGACCAGAAATTGTCTATCTGATATAACAGGAGGACATGATAGTATAAGAATGCAGTGAAGTCTTATAATTTGTGTCACATGTTGAGCAAAATGGTCGTTTGATGATGTCAGATAGACTATTTTCAGTTATGGTTTTGTTTGGTTGTTCAATATTCATCAGGTTTCTGTTTGGTCAAGAATATAATTGTTTTATTTTGAAACAATAGCATACACATAACAAGAACAAGTGATACTAGATTTTTTTTTAATTTTGTGTTTCAATTTTCAAAACGGATTAAACTTTATAATCTGAGAACTAATCCTTCATTTGTTAATGAAAGTTTACTAATGAAAGTTTTTAAATTTGGATATCTAAGTTTGATATTTTTATTTTGTGAAACTGTAATGACTAGCAAGTGATTTTTTATGATTTTATATTTGTGCATTATAGTATACTGAGACAAGATTTTATATGTTATCTGATATCAAATTGATTATCAAATTAATATGTGACATGTTGATCTTTATTTTTTGCTCCCGTGGAGATGCAACAGGGATTCAGATATTTATAGCAGTCTTATCAGGTATTGGTAATCATTCATTTATTAATATATTGTTTCAGAAATAATGCGTAATGAGCAAGTGTTGAAGAAAGTCCACAGGCGTGTGTTGAGTGCCATGAAGACACATCGCACATCAGATAATCTGCAGGAAGTCGGCATGGAGGCTCTGTCAATCTTCGCTGCTGCAGGCAAGGCCATTTTTCCCTAGCATGGGGTTGAGGTTTCCTCTACCAGGACCACAGATTGATTTTTCATTAGATATGTCTTTAGATTAATAGACGGTCATTTTGCTATCTCTGGAAAATCTGCCTATAATATTTGCCACCCTGGTAGAGGGTAGGGTTGAAGCAAGGGTTTAGCCAAAAAGCAGTTCAGCTATCATGTAGATGGTCAGCTTGTTAAATCCCCCCCCCAAAGTTCAAAGTTCTTGTTGGCTAGTTCCCTGGGTTGGGGGGGGGGTTAATTCTATAACACAAGCAAGCATATAGCTTGTACTTGAAAAAGATGCGCACATACATGTACACTCTCTCACTCTCATTCTCTCCACAGGATACATTGTACTGGGGGTATCAGTGTGGAAGCACTGAATTTAATTCTTATAAGACTTGAGCTGTTGCAGTTAAGTTTACTTTATTTGCTTCGGCCATATTCTATCATAGAAGTAGTTCTATGATCCTATTAAAAAAATACCACTTTTGTACCTTGTATCTTCCAATTCTATGCTAAATGAAATGTTGGTGATAATAGTTAGTATTAATGGTTAAGAATTAAAGCTTACAACTCACAATTGTTCTCTACGTCTGCAGCTGGTGGAGTGCAACTGCTGAACGACATCGAAGCTTTGACACAAATCGTGGATGCCATGAGCCGGTTCAAAGACAGCTTTGTTATCCAGAAGAAGGGCCTGATGCTGATACAGCTCCTGGCAGAGGGAGCCACTATTGCCAAAGATCAAGAAAAGGTGCTCGCCAAAGTGATCATGAATGCCATGCGGAATTTCGAGGATTCATTGACTGTGCAGGCAGAGGTAGGTCAACTGTGTGTACATGCAGGTGTGTCCTTTTATACATGTGTAATCTTAGACCCCATTCCCAGAGGTCAGATCGATCCAACTAGATCGACCCAACTCCCTCGGGGTTCACGCTAAATAGCTGTCAGCCTAGCGAATACGAAAGTTAATTACCCCCTTATAGCTTGTAGTAGGCGGGACAGACATTTACGCCGGATTATCTGACAGTAATCTAGTGAGACTCCCCACGGGGATAGATCGATCTAAAATCTATGGGAATGCGCCCTTAAATAGGCATGTCTAGACACGGACATGGTGAAACTATTGGTCCTACCAGACATGACCAGTCAACCGGACATGACTGATTGAAATACGGTAGGACTGATAAAAATAGTGAGTTGTTGGTCATTTGAAACGAGGAGAATTTTCTGACAAGTATGGCACTAATTCCTAATTCTGAATCAATTCAAATACAATAAAATTCATATGAACATGTCAGAAGAGAAAAGCTCTGCTTTAGTTACTGTTATGTACAGACACCAATAAATTAAAGCTCTTGTGGTAACCATGAAAATATAAAAATTGACGAATACTGTGAATTTATGATGTATTTGTCTTTAACTCATACCTTGGTATATTGTAATTTTCCAGGGCTGTGTGGCTATACAGGTGCTAGCAGAAAACAAGGAGGAATTCAGTGACGTCCTCGTTGAAATTGGTGCTCATGAATGTTTGTTTGACATCCTGGAGGAATTTGATGAAAGACCTCAATGTAAATATTAGTGTAGAAATAGTATGTAGGTCCTTATTATCTCTTCTTTTTAAAGCCTGAATCACTAATGTAATTTATGGTAAGCCTTAGGTGATAAAAAATTTTAAGCTTGATGAAGGAATTATTTTGAGAGTTATTTACTGCTTATTTTGAGTTTGTTGCTAAAATATTCGGTTTTGTGGCAAATGAAAAAGTTAATCTTTTATAAGCAGTCCTGATTAATGATGAAAAATATTTCTAATTATTTATTTATGAACTAACACAAATAAGGTGATTCTATTTGTGATTTTTTTTTATGAATATGAACTCATGGCATAGCGTGTGCTTCCACATATGTATAAATATGTATAAATCACACAATAAGTCACACATACATGTATGCCCAAACAACAGTGTTAGAAATTAAGGCTGGACCGTCTGCCCGGGGCTGACAACTTTCAGAACGGGCTGAAAAGTTTTCCCACCCAGGAGACATTCAGTCCAGCTTCTTTTCAAGATGGCTGGACTTTCGGTCCAGCAACTTATTTTCCTAAAAACACTGCCAAACAAACATTTTATTCAGTATAGAAGTTTGCTTGCTCATGCAGTATCTGCCTAAAGGAACTAACATCTACGTATATTGGACACTTGACTTTTGCAGACTTGCTTGATCTTGCCAGCGAGTGTCTATATGTGCTGAGCTGTGTTAGAGATCTCAAGTCCAGAATGTTACTGACTGCTTGCATGAAAGGCATGCTACAGGCAAGTCCAACTGGTTGACCTAAATATAAAGTAATAAATTTGGTGTACTGGCAATTTCATATTGAGCTTGTGCTTGTTATAATGATATACTTAGGCTCGCTGACATATTAAGAGAATCTGTTTGGATCTTTAAATCATTTGAGGTCACACTAATTATTAATTATGCCAAGACTTGGCATGAAACTAATTGATAAAGTTCTAATGGAACTTTATATACCACAAACAGAAAATGACTTTTTTTTAAGTGACTTTTTTGGTAAAAGTTAAAATTCAGCTTTTTGACAGCATGGTTTCAATGCATGTGTCACTTCATACTGCAGACAGCAGGGATGAGCAGTGTCCTATGTAACCCATAGTTGGTACCCTTATTTCACATGTAAATGTGAAAAAAAAGAATAGCAGTATTTTCAATGTTATTTATTATTATTTTATTAATTTTTTTCCTTCCAGAGTGTGGAGTGTTTGGTGGAACTTGGTGCTGATGTCAATATAGGTTCTGGTCACAGGACTCCTCTGTGTTATGCTGTGCTGAGAGGACATGAAAACTTGGTGAAATTTTTGTTAAAACAGGTATTTTTTGCCCAAGATCCATGATTATTTTACTTTGGTAGTGTTTTGATTTTAACCAAGCTAGTTTAAAATGTTGCTCAAAGATTTTTTTTATTTTGTTTCTTCACATCCTATAAGCCTCCCTTCCTTTTAAATCTCTCCTTAATGAAGTATGTTTTAGAAAACAGAAAAGGAGTTGCCTCACATGCTCTAAAATTATATCTTAAAATTACAGATAAGATGTTTTTCCAGTTGTTAAAAATGTTGTCTTATTCATCTTGCATTTCTATCTTTTAAGTGTATGCTTATCTTACAAGAAAAATGAATAGGTTTTTAATAAACTTTTGAGCTTTTATTATATCTTTGTATCACTTTTAAATGTAACCTCACCATATTTGGAAAATGATCATATTATAAGCCTTCAAGTCTTGATTGTGTTTTCCAGGGTGCCACCGATCTCCCTCGCGCATTACGGCTTAGCCTCGAACAAGAAGACAATGACAGCATCACGGGAATACTGCTGAAATACATAGGCCACAATAAGCAAAGTAAGGAGAACCATTGAACAGGATTCAATTAGTATTCATAAAAAATAACGGCTTTTGGATTCCCATTCAAAATAATCTTGACATAGTATGATATTTTTGTATACTAGAGGCCCACCCAATTATAATTATGTACAGACACATTTTACTCACCTGTTTTTTACCTGTTGTGCATAATTAAAATATGGTGTTGACTTTGCTGTTAAGCATAATGTGTCATTGTACCAGAATTGACAGTAGCCTATTTTGGGCATCATTATTTTCTGCTTTTTGTCTGCACCTTTGACAGCTTTGCTGACTTTTGCATTCATTCAGATTCATAGACCTAAATGATAAAAAAAACATTTTCTTCCAGGTGGCCTCGGCTCTTTTAGTGGTCTTAATCTAGGTGCTCTTAAACCTAGTTGGCTCTTCCCAACTTTGACTGGAACCACATTCGTTGCTCCCGTGTCTGGTAGGTGCCTAGCTCTCCAATGAATTATTACTCACTTAAGTGTCAGTTCATAAAGAGAAAACTTGATTTAACTCTAAAATAAAGACAAAATTTTAATTAAAACTCTTACTGGAACTTACATTTGAAATGTGTTTCCACCTTGTCACAACACAAGAAGTGAACTCCTTTTCAAACATATATACTATATATATGACATTCATTTATAATAATTCCTATTTCATCTCATTTTAAAACAAAACTGGTGAACCAGAATTTTCATTTTGACTTTTCACTCTATAGAGGAGCTTGACACAATACAGTTACCTTAACAGCAAGGTATAGACTGGGATGCTTCAGTTAAGAGTTCAAAGTAACAAAATTCTGTTCCAGTTGAGGGGAAGAATATGGCCCTAAAGGTTCAGAGCTGCAAGGAGAAGCGCCGTCAGCGTCAACTGGTGAAGGAGTCCATCCCCCAGGATGCAGCCAGCCCCCAGCTTCAGCTGAGGTACACCTTCTCCCGTGGTCACCTGATGCAGCAGATGAAGAACCCAAACCCTGGACTTGTTTTGCCGACGCCAAAGAAGGCGCATTCACACCCAGGTCTCTCTGAGAAGGAGAGGTGTGGGTCGTATGATGCTCTGGATGGTGCGACGCCCAGGAGGAAGTCTGGAATGCAGGTATGTATAGGTGTGTGTGTGCGTGTGCATGTGTGTGTGTGTGTGTGTGTGTGTGTGTGCATGCACTGCGGACATTAAGTCTGTGAAGTAACTGTGTAAATGATTGTCAACCTTAGACGATTATTTATATATTTATTTATTTTTTCATTGAATCATTTATTTAACTCACCTCTTCAGTAATCTTTACATTGAGCACTTTTCAGCAAGCTTCCCTTTATCATAAATAAGAAGAAGAAGAATTGACCTCAATTTTATTTTTGAACAGATAATGAAAGAACTGTTATTCAAGTCCAGCTCTCAAGATGACAATTCGTATGATGCCCTTCAAGTTAACAAGAGCCAACAAAGCAACAAATGGAGAAGGAAAACCCTGGCCACCAGCAGTTTCAGGGAGCCCAGCCCCACACCAGAGAGTCAAGACCGAAGAAGAAGTTCCCTGGTCACCATAGCGGTAGATGAACCAGGTAAATGAGGAAAATGTTTGGATAGTTGCATAAAGGGGGTGGGCGGGGGGATTTCTTGAATGTATACATGTAGTGTATGCCGGTAACTTTAGTCGATTCTCACATTTAGTTTGTTTTATCTCTTCAGATCAAAAGTTTTATTCTTGACAATTTTTACCAGAAGTGTTGTTAATAGTTGGGTGAAACCAAATTAAGTGCTTGTTTTATAAAAAGAAAGTAATGTCCAATGTTTTATACCAGGAGATACTTAACTATTTATCTTTTTTGTTGTTGTTGTTGTTCTAGACAATTCTAAAGTGAAGCCTCCAAAGTCCCCAAGCTTCTCTTTTCAAAAAGAAGAGTTTGAAGAGTGGAAGAAAGGAAGTGTATCTGGTGCTAATACACCTTTCTCACGTTTTGACCCTCGCTTGACCCCCGAGGCTGAGAGCAAGGACTGTCTCTTAGAAGAAATTCCATGGACAAGTAAATTTGGAAGACAAGGGACGGATATCACCAAGAAAATTGCATCTCCTCTAAAAGTAATTAAATTTTATATCATATTGTGCATGTGTTTTTTTAGAAATATGCTTTGTTTAAAATGAACTATTATTTCTTGGCCAAAACTATGGATATTTGATTTAAAGTGATGAAATATTATGGATCACCTTCTTAAGCCAAGTAGTTTATTTGCAAGAAGATTTCTTTCTGTTGTTTAGACACAAGTATATAGTTTTAACAGCATATTGATTAAAATTATCTTCAAGTTAATTGTAATGAAAACTGAATTTGTTGCTGACTATCAGGTAAAAAATGTACACCAAAATTGTATAGGACATACAGTAGTTTTAACTACCATATGTCCATATGTAGTTTTAACTACCATATTAAAGTGTCCAGTGTAGGAAAATATTTGACCATGAACTAATTATTAATTATAGGTTAATTGCAATCTGTTATAATAATGTGAGAGTTCCATTTTTTCTCCAGCGTCCAAGCTTGCCTGTCACTCCATCTCGGAAGATAACCCGACCCTTGAAAAGAGTGAAGTCCAACATTGAGAAAGGCACTCCAGGTGAATTGACATCTTGTACAGATATTTTCCTTCTTCACCAACACCTTCATATTTCCCTAAAATACCAACTTGATTCATCCTAGCATCACTATTATCTTCTTTGTCAAGTTACAGTTGTCCTCAAAATTTTTATTAATTTATCATATACCTTTTAAATCAATTTTCTGATTTTCTCTGGCAGAAGCCTGTTATATTTTTAATTAGCATTTAAAGAAAAGGTTTCATGCTGGGGTGATCCTGTACTTTCTTGCATTGGATTTAGTCTTCTGAATTATTGATGCTTATTCTTATAATTATTATGATAATTACTCACTAAATTAGAATTTCCAAGATTTCCCAGAAATTTTATTAGAAAAAGACTTCTCCCAAGTTGTAAAAGGCTAACTGGGTTTATCTTTATTTTAATGAGTTAATAATTAATAAAGAGGATAAATCATGAACATTGCAATATTTTTATTCTGTGAGTAGCTATTGTAATATGCTTATTTTTCCTTACACAAGTATGCTTAAATTAAAAGAAACTTAAGGTTATTTTTAGCAAATAGAACATTTGAATGTTCTCAAAATAAAATTAGCATTGGAGTGGAGATTATGGAACACACCAAGTGAATTATGGCAATCAAAATTTAAATGTTATTTGATTTAAGCATATCTCTCAAAACTCTTAAAAGCTTTTTTACACATCTGGTGGTTATATCTTGTTCAGTGGTTTACATACAAAGCTTTTTTTTCTCAGCCTCTTTAGATTTTAAGTTGAGAAATATTTTGTGACTTGTAGTGTACTAATTGTTTTTACATGTTGTCAACATTTATTTGTAGTTTAAAGTAGATATTTTCTCAGTATATGTTTTAACAGTTCCGTTTTTAAATACTGTGAAACAGGAAATTTTCAGACAGAAGGACTGATGAAATTACTGTGTTGTTTCAAATGAATTTACAAATGTACCTACTGCCTCATTTTGATATGATTTTTACCTTTTACTTTATTTTTACACAATTGTTACTTGGGAAGTTGTTTATTTATATTTTTGGGAAACATTGGATATGTGTATTTGTTTTATGAAACTTACTCAGTCTAAGAATATCTTGTTTCACAGTAGCTTTATACCTCTAACCTCACATCATTTTCATTTCATTTCACTTCATTTTGAAGTTACTGAATTCTTGTACATTGTTTGCTATGTTTTGCTTATCTGCTTTATTTATTTGGGTTCAAGGTTCCCCATACTTATTGTCTGTTGAGGATTACCTTCTACCAGTACCAAAAATAGTGATAACCCGTAAACCTGCTGACATGGTCGATACTCCCCCCTCGATTTCTCTTGAGGATCTACTTCTACCACGAAGAAAGTTCACCAATGAACCTGGTCCCATCATCGATATTTCCTCCTTGATTTCAACCACCAAAAATGTGTCATTTTCCCATGTTGAACAGTTTGAGAGCATCCTAGAAAGCAGTTTGGAGTGCTCAGAGAGTTCTATTCCATCTGGGTCTAATTCCAACATTCCAGGTATAATTGAAGCCAGCTGGATACATCTGAATATGTCATTTAGCCAAAATTAAACCAATCACTTCATTTTTCGGTCATTAAGGTGAATTTTTAAAATAATTTATAAATTGATTGGCCTCGACTGATTGTCTAAACATGATGCTGCTGCTGCTAATATTGTATCCAAGGGCGAAGGATGATGATGATGATTGGCCTTGGTGAGGGGTGAGGGGTTATGCTATTTGGTATTAAATTTTGTAAAAATTATTAGCCTCTGTTTTAACTCCCATGACAACTATTATCAGATCAAAAATGTGTGAAAGCGAACAAAAATCAAATCTGCAATACTGGGATCAGAAATAAATAAGTGAATAATCTAAAGTGCAGCAAGTTTGAAATTATCAAGCCAAGTGTGTTGTATTTGGAATTGCTTGAAGTGACCTAGTAATAACATAGCCACAGTAAAAATTAATAATAGTGACTTTCCTTTTGGACTGAATTGCTTTGGAAGCTCTGCTTTGACCATTCTTTTGCAAGTTTGTTGACAATAATAATTAGAATTGTTTTATTAATAAATGTATAGAAAATTTATAGTCTTGCTTTCTATGAGGTTACTTTCAGTAATTTTCTTTCTCTTTCTGCTTACTGATTTTATTTTGATCACTATAGATTAATTATAGAACTTTTATATTAACATATCAATTTTATATAGTTTGTCAATTTACTTTATATTGATTTATCTTGAGAAACAGGAAGCTATTAAAGATTGTATCAGTTTAAATGATTTATAGAGAAGGATTTTTCTATCCAGTTATTATTAAAAATCAATTTCCACCAAAAAAACAAACATTTCTCATTGCCCTAAATGTATATTATACAGAAATGCCACGGAAACGCAGCCTCACCGAAGGTAACCTCCCAGGAATGGTGTGTCACCAGCAGGATCTGGTCTCCCTCGATGTCTCGTCCAACCGCATAGGTAGCCTGAGTGACCTCATGGACAAGTCACTTCTTGTCCACTTTCAAGCCATCCAGAAACTAGACCTAAGTCAGAACCATCTACAAAATGTCCCTGATGAGCTTTTTGAGGTATCTGAAATTGTGATAATATTTCATACAGTTGATTTTTACATTTAAATTGTTTCATTAATTGGGCTGATGGTACATTGAAATATTTCGCACAAGTGAGTGATAAGCTTTTACTAAGTTTGTGACAAAAGAGCAGCTGTTTTTGACATACTGACATTTTTTCCTCAATTTGCCATTTCAGAAGTGTACGTGACTAAAATGAACCGTTTATGGTTCGTAAGTTGTTTTAATTTTTATGTATAAGTACTACTTAGTATATTTTTACTCCATATTGTGATATTAATTAGGCGGCCTATCTGCCAATTCAATGAAGGATACAATTATATGATATATAGTATATAATATGTATTATATATAAGATTTTTAATGTAATTTCAGTATCTGCCAAAACTGGAAGAGCTTTACTTGAGGTACAACTTCATCACTACTTTCCCTGCTCAGGCACTGGCATGTAAAGGGCTCAAGATTATGGACCTCTCCTTCAATCATGTAAGACCTCTTTTGCTATGCTCTTCAATCATGCATGACCCCTTTTGATCTCTCTCTCTCTCTCTCTCTCTCTCTCTCTCTCTCACGCATGCACATACACAGAAGAGAAAGTGAGAGGGAGAAAAAGATACACACTTCTATAATTCATGAGCAAAAATGTTCATTAGCTTAGTAATTGGATCACATATGATAAATATAAAACCCAAGCTGAAGTATTTTCATTCAGTAAGCTTACACCCATCCTGGCCATTCTACTCACTTCATTCTGATGATATCCAGGTTGGAAGCAAGCTAACACTGCGAGAAAATATCAGCTTGTGTTTGATAATTATCATATATGTGCAATTCATATCTTGAGTTTCAAATGAACATGGCCAATATTTTAATATTACCATTATTATAACAATAGTCATGTATATTATGATTAAACAGATAGAAGATATCAGCAAGCCTCCAGCCACCACGTCGTTCTCCATTCACCACTTCAACATATCTCAGAACCGCCTGGGCTCCATCCCTGACTGGATCAGTGATAACATGCCAGGACTGACAGAGCTGGATATCAAGGGGTAGGTACAGGGNACTTCAACCACCAAAAATGTGTCATTTTCCCATGTTGAACAGTTTGAGAGCATCCTAGAAAGCAGTTTGGAGTGCTCAGATAGTTCCATTCCATCTGGGTCTAATTCCAACATTCCAGGTATAATTGAAGCCAGCTGGATACATCTGAATATGTCATTTAGCCAAAATTAAACCAATCACTTCATTTTTCGGTCATTAAGGTGAATTTTTAAAAAAATTTATAAATTGATTGGCCCTGACTGATTGTCTAAACATGATGCTGCTGCTGCTAATATTGTATCAAAGGGCGAAGGATGATGATGATGATTGGCCTTGGTGAGGGGTTATGCTATTTGGTATTAAATTTTGTAAAAATTATTAGCCTCTGTTTTAACTCCCATGACAACTATTATCAGATCAAAAATGTGTGAAAGCGAACAAAAATCAAATCTGCAATACTGGGATCAGAAATAAATAAGTGAATAATCTAAAGTGCAGCAAGTTTGAAATTATCAACCCAAGTGTGTTGTATTTGGAATTGCTTGAAGTGACCTAGTAATAACTAAGCCACAGTAAAAATTAATAATAGTGACTTTCCTTTTGGACTGAATTGCTTTGGAAGCTCTGCTTTGACCATTCTTTTGCAAGTTTGTTGACAATAATAATTAGAATTGTTTTATTAATAAATGTATAGAAAATTTATAGTATTGCTTTCTATGAGATTTTTTTCAGTAATTTTCTTTCTCTTTCTGCTTACTGATTTTATTTTGATCACTATAGATTAGTTATAGAACTTTTATATTAACATATCAATTTTATGTAGTTTGTCAATTTACTTTATATTGATTTATCTTGAGAAACAAGAAGCTATAATTTATAAAAGATTGTATCAGTATAAATGATTTATGAGGAAGGATTTTTCTATCCAGTTATTATTAGAAATCAATTTCCACTAAAAAAACAAACATTTCTCATTGCCCTAAATGTATATTATACAGAAATGCCACGGAAACGCAGCCTCACCGAAGGTAACCTCCCAGGAATGGTATGTCACCAGCAGGATCTGGTCTCCCTCGATGTCTCATCCAACCGTATAGGTAGCCTGAGTGACCTCATGGACAAGTCACTTCTCGTCCACTTTCAAGCCATCCAGAAACTGGACCTAAGTCAGAACCATCTACAAAATGTCCCTGATGAGCTTTTTGAGGTATCTGAAATTGTGATAAAATTTCATACAGTTGATTTTTACATTTAAGTTGTTTCATTAATTGGGCTGATGGTACATTGAAATATTTCACACAAGTGAGTGATAAGTTTTTTACTAAGTTTGTGACAAAAGAGCAGCTGATTTTGACATACTGACATTTTTACCTCAATTTGCCATTTCAGAAGTGTACGTGACTAAAATGAACCGTTTAAGGTTCATAAGTTGTTTTCATTTTGTGTATAAGTACTACTTTACTCCATATTGTGATATTAATTAGCCTGCCTAGCTGCCAATTAAATGAAGGATACAATTATATGATATATATTATGTTATATAATATGTATTATATGAAAAAAATTTTAATGTAATTTCAGTATCTGCCAAAACTGGAAGAGCTTTACTTGAGGTACAACTTCATTACTACTTTCCCTGCTCAGGCACTGGCATGTAAAGGGCTCAAGATCATGGACCTCTCCTTCAATCATGTAAGACCCATTTTGCTATATGCTCGCTCGCTCTCTCAGACACACACACACAGAAGAGAAAGTGAGAGATAAAAAGGTGCACACACAATTATATAATTCATGAGCAAAAATGTTTGTTAGCTTGATAGTTGGATCAGATATGAACATGGCCAACATTTAATATTACCATTATTATAACAATAGTCATGTATATTATGATTAAACAGATAGAAGATATCAGCAAGCCTCCAGCCACCACGTCGTTCTCCATTCACCACTTCAACATATCTCAGAACCGCCTGGGCTCCATCCCTGACTGGATCAGTGATAACATGCCAGGACTGACAGAGCTGGATATCAAGGGGTAGGTACAGGGATATCAAGGGGTAGGTACAGGGATATCATGCCAGGGCTTACACAACTGGATATCAAGGGGTAGGTACAGGTATATCAAGGGGTAGGTACAGGGATGTCAAGGGGTAGGTATAAGGATATCAAGGGGTATATAGGTACAGGGATATCAAGGTGTAGGTACAGGGATAACATGCCAGGGCTAACACAACTGGATATCAAGGGGTAGGTACAGGGATATCAGGGGGTAGGTACGGGGATAACATGCCAGGGCTGACACAACTGGATATCAAGGGGTAGGTACAGGGATAACATCCCACGGCTCACACAACTGGATACCAAGGGGTAGGTACAGTGATAACATGCCAGGGCTGACACAGCTGGATATCAAGGAGTAGGTACAGGGATGTCAAGGGGTAGGTATATATATCAAAGGGTAAGTACAGGGATATCATGCCAGGGCTAACACAACTGGATATCAAGGAGTAGGTATAAGGATATCAAGGAGTAGGTACAGGGATATCAAAGGGTAGGTACATGGATATCAAGGGGTAGGTACATGGATGTCAAGGGGTAGGTATAAGGATATCAAGGAGTAGGTACAGGGATATCAAAGGGTAGGTACATGGATGTCAAGGGGTAGGTACAAGGATGTCAAGGGGTAGGTACAAGGATATCAGGGGGTAGGTACAGGAATATCAAGGGGTAGGTACAAGGATATCAAGGGGTAGGTACATGGATGTCAAGGGGTAGGTACAAGGATATCAAGGGGTAGGTACAGGGATATCAAGGGGTAGGTACAGGGATGTTAGTGGTAGGTACAAGGGTATCAAGGGGTAGGTTCAGGGGTATCAGGTAGGTGCATGGGTATCAAGGGGTTTGATACAAGGATGGTTAATGGTAGGTGCAAGGATTATAATATAAGTAAAAAGATAAGCAGATAGTTAGCTGGTATGAAAGAGAATTTGTCCCAACTCTGAAATGTGACAGTTTGGATCATTGTGACAGTAGCAAGATGTGACAAGATTTTTGATAACAGTTGTTGGAGCAGTTGATAATTGTCATATTTCTTAACTATTGCCAATATTAAAGCTTGCTTAATAACACTGCCAAATAATTACCCATATTATAGTTCTGTCTTGTTTTGTGAATGTTCACAGAAACAAGATCACCAAGTTACCTGACCGTCCACTTCTGCTGAAGAAGCTGCACACATTGGACATAGCTCAGAATTACTTGACCGAGATACCAGAGCAGTTCCTGGAGGAGTTCAATGCACTGGAGAAATTAGATGCCTCCTGTAATGAACTTGGTGAGTCCTGCCTAGATGTGATTTCAGAGCGTTATTTTATTTAGTTTAAAATAAGTTGTATATATATATTCTGCTGCTAAAGATTGTTGCCTTTTTTGGAAGTTGGTTCAGTTTTGTTTGTGGATGGGGTAATATTAAGCCCTTGTAAGTTTTGCAATGAAAATGACTTTTGAAAAGTTTTTTTAAAATTTTGGGTTTAACTTTTAGTATGCAGCATGCTTGTTTTAAATGGGTATATATGGAGCTTTCAGCCATATGAATCAGTGTCACTAACATGTAAACTTGTTAAAATATGTATTACTATAAACTTGTAATTTTTTTCTTTATAGAAAAAGGTTTTCATATAATGGCATTTTTTTTCAGAAAAATTGCCCTCGCCCCAGGTGGCAAAAACCTTGCCAAAGCTTCAAACACTAAAGCTTAGTCGCAACAGACTGGGTCAGGAAGAGGCCCCCTATATCCCAAAGTTCATCCTACATCTAGAGAGGTTAGCAGTTGATTTTAAGCAACATATTTTCATCAGGTGTTGTTTAATATAAATTAAAGCAAGCTGCATTTACAAAAATGAATGTGTAATAAATATAATGAAAGTTTTCTTTCTTTTTGTTGCAATAATATATCATGTGATATGTGTTGTTCATTTAATTGGAAAAAAAAATTTATTACAACGGACACTCATTGCACATGTTGGAATCAATGAATCTTAACATGTTAGCTCCCTCACCTCACATTTTGGCTTTTTGATGGTACCACTAGAGCTAATCGTGATAGTCCTAACAGTGATTTTTACCCTTGCTGGTACCAATAGCAAAAAAAAAAAAGAAAGGTATACACACTCCATTTATTGTGGGACAAATTAACCATTTGTAAAATAATTCCAGGCCAACACTGCAATATAGTCAGCTATATTCAAATTCAGCAAGTCACGCTAATTAAGCCCAAGATTTTAAGACATTCTGTACAACAGTCCCTTTTAAAAACCTTTTCCTTCCTAGGTTGGAAAGCCTAGACCTGAGCCACAATGATCTGACTGACATTCCAACACCCAAAAACTGGAAGACCCCAAACTTGAGGGAATTTTTCCTAGGAAATAATAAGATAGAAAAGGTAAGCTGCCAGACCTGGGTGACATAAGTTCCAGGGGCGGATTTAGGCCGTCTTCTGGGTCTTCCAGTAGATTGTCAGATTTTCAAGTTTACATCAAGTTTATCTTATTGTTTTCTATTGGAAGACAGTCAAAATTGGAGGATGGATCAATAAAGATGATTTGGAAGACTGTCAGGAAATAGCTCTGGATCTGCCCCTGAGTTCAGGTGTGATATCAATGGGGAAAACAATGATATGAACAGGCCTGTAGCCAGCAATCTAAAAAGGGGGGTTCTTTTTCTGAAAAAGTGGACCTTTTCCCATAAAAACTTCATGTACATAGATCAAATTTTACCCTGAGTGGACCTTTCCCAGCAAAAGGGGCGGTTCTTTCGAACCCCCCCAACCCCCCCTGGCTATGTGCCTGATGAAGATGTCTGATATTTTTAAACAGTATTGATTGAAGCAGGACTATAGTTTCATACAAAAAGGAAAGATAAGTGTAATATGCACTGTAGGTTAATTGGGAATCAAAAGCCCAAAATTTCAAACCCCATGGTTAATTTTTACTTATCAGTTAGCAAAAAGAAAGCATGACTTAATTTTACTGAACTACAATGTAGTTCAACCAAGATTAAAACTACAGAATAAAGTATGACAATTTTTCCAAGACCAAGTATGGTGTTGGTCTTAATAAAAGAATACTTATAAAGATATTATTGTGAGATATTACTGTGACCCAAAAGACGTCATTGTCAGAGTGGTATAAAAGAGGGTTTAACACAAATTAATATTTTATCATTTCAGTTAAACCTAGGTGGAGAAGAGGCTAGACTCTGGTCTGGGTTAGAAAGACTAGAGATCAACCACAATGAACTGAGTGAGGTTATAATAGAAGATTTTAACATATGTTAATATTGTATCATTTCAGTTAAACCTAGGTGGAGAAGAGGCTAGACTCTGGTCTGGGTTAGAAAGACTAGAGATCAACCACAATGAACTGAGTGAGGTTCCCAAAGAGATAGGTCTCCTGTCGTCTTTGACATCTTTAGATATTGGTCACAACTCAATACTTACTTTGCCAGATGAGATGGGAAGACTTAACAAACTTTGGGAGGTAAGTGTGCATGTGCATGCATGTGTTTTGAACTTTGTAGAGGTTATCATGGCATCGTTTCTGTGCTATGAACTTAACTGATGACGTGCCACTAAAATTATAGACTATTAGGATTTTCATCAAAAATTTTAAATAGTTTCAAAGATGAAATCTAGACAGATAATTTTAAAATTATTCCTGAAAGAATTTTTGAAACTTTCACTAGTTCACTTGATATGGAAACTTTCGAATAATATTAGCATATTCATACCTGTTACCAAGTCAGGCAGAATATCAGATCTGGTAAATCTTCTACATTTATATCAGTTAAAAGTTATTAAATTAGGCCACGAACCTATACTCTATCTATCAAAGTTGCTGCTAACCGGTTAGAGTAAAAGCTAATGGAGATGTAAAATATTTTTCTTCACTAGTTAAGATATGATAGACTGGAGCTAGATTTGCCCCAAGCCATACTGAAGGGGAGAACCAGGGACCTTATTGTCTACCTGTCTGAGAGACTGAGAAATGTAAGTAGTGACAGCACAAATAAAGAACACAGGTCTTTTAATTTAAAAATATTGGTATTGATATGTTATATAAATCAGCTGGAGATAAAAAAAGAATTGACTGTGGTCATTTGTTGTTTAAACATGCATCCATTAACTTAATTATTTATAATTCTTTAATATGAGTAATGGGTTATGAGTAAAAGGTGCATGATCAAGAATTCCTTGGTTGCAGCCCACTTCTGTGCTTATATATTCTACAGTAGTAATGATACATAATTTCCACTTTAAGATATGATATCCTAAAGCTAAAGATCTGGTTATTCTTTGACTTGCCAGATAAATGAGAAGTTGTGAAGGAAAAGTTAAAATATTTTACAATTTTAAGCCAAATAAGAATAAAGATGTATAATATTAGCATAATTAAATTATTTGTAGCCAATGTTCTGTACTTAAGTTGGCCCAAAATTCTACGTGTTAAATATTACAGGCCTCAGAGCACTATCGTATGAAGATGATGGTGGTGGGATATGCGGGGCGAGGGAAGTCCACGTTGATACGGACTCTGATGAAATTACCCCAACCAGACAAGAGTATAGCTACAGTGGGGGTACAGGTGAAAGACTGGGAGTAAGTAGACTTCTGTGTGTGTGTGTGTGTGCATGCATGCGTGCGTGCGTGTGTGTGTGTACATTTGTGTTTTGTCTGTCTGTGTTTGTGTGCATGTGTGTATGTAATAGTAATTGTGAAACAAATCACACAGAATTATAAAAGAAACTTTCTTTTAGACAACCACGCCCCCATACCAGTAATTAATTAAATTATTTCATCAATATTTACAATATTCACTTCACTATATATGATTTAATTTGCACTCTACAATCTAAATGCAGTCAGGGATTTTTCCTAATGACTGGCATCTCTTATCAAGTGAGTAATCTACTTTAGAGTTTCTCCAAACATTGTTTTCTCTGCAGACTTAATTTGAGATAATGATATAGTTTATGTTGTACTGTACCATTACAGACTGCGCACAGGCCGTAGAAAGCCACCACACTACACACTGAGTACATGGGACTTTGCTGGTCAAGAAGAATTCTACAACACCCATCAGTGTTTTCTGTCCAACCGGTCACTCTATCTGGTCAGTAAAAGAGATACACTTTATCTCCTTATCCCTAAAATACATAGATTCCATTCACCTTGGTTCACTCTTAATGTTAAATGAAAAAAAGCTTGGATTGTTTTAGATTGGAGCACAAGAAATTTTTTTTTGCCTAAAAACAAAAATGTAGAGAAATTGGTACAGCATGTTTGGATTAAGATATTGATTGATTCATGTCAGAATCTGCTTTTCACGATGTTGTTCATATATTTTGATAAACTTTGTCTTTGAATTGTTTGTCCTTAAAAAACATGCATTAGTTACACTTCTTCAGAAAAAGACTTTGCAAAGATAAATTGACTTGTATATAAGATTAATCATAAAATGGTCATTCCTTTCCAGGTGGTCTACAACCTACAGATCGGCCCCTCTGAGGTGGAAACTTTGAGACCATGGCTCCTGAACATCAAAGCCAGAGCTCCCCATAGCCCTGTTATCATAGTGGGAACACACAAAGATGGCCTTGCCAAAGGTATACATTTCTATCATCAATGATTTATCAGTTTGTATATTTTTATGGGGAATAAGGATCTGGCGTGAGATTCATAGGAAAAACCCAACACTGTCAGTGTTCAAAGATGTCTACAAATGTTATACAAGCTTTTTAGAACATCATCCAAAAGCTGGAAAGCAGCATCAGTGGATAAAAGACACCGAATTTGTTATGTTTTGATCACCAAGTTTCTCCATTCAGTGCCAAATATCGGATTTTTGAAACTAGTCTGTTTATGTTTATAGCAGCAAAATATTCATGTATACTGTACCTAGTATATATAGATAATAGTTACTGCAGGCCTGTCATGTTAATTGTCAATATTGTAAATACAAAAAAAAGGCAAAATGGATGTTATTCATTTCAGATGAAAGAGAGCAAAAAATCAAAGAGATGCGAAGTCTGATTTCTGAGCTGTGCTGCAAACCAGGTAATAAAGACTTCTAATTAAGTTGAATCAGTTTGTTGTAAGAAAATGTCCTCGCTTGGAGGTATATGGTTCTTGAGAAAAGATACGAAATGATGATGCCCCATATCTGAACAAAGGTTAATTCTTGAAAAAAAAAACATAGATGTAAGGTCAGTTGTTATTTCCTTTTTTATTTGTTTATTTTTATTTTATTTTTATTTTATTTTTTTTTTTGTGTGTGTGTATTCTAGTTTTTGTATCTGACTGGGAATTGTATTTCTATTCCAGGCTTTCCTGATGTAAAAGCTGTGATAGAATTGAACTGTTGCTATGAGAGCAGTGACATAGAGCGACTGCGGGACAAGATAAAGGAGGCAGTGGAAGGGTGAGTGGCTTCATAATTTATGTATTTGTGCATAATTTTTGTTGTTTGCACGAAACACTTAAAACAAAAAAATTACAACTAAAGAAAATAATAGGAATGATTCACTCTCTTATAGAAAATCATTCAATACACTGGCAATATCACTTAATTGATTTATTAGAAGCATAAGACATCGTGTCTTTCTCTGTGCAAATTAAATCAGTTTTAGGCAGAGTAAATTTTGTTTACTCACATACATCAGTTTAATATCTTATAGTGCACGGATGCTTTTTTATCAAAAGAAAATAATGAAATTTAACACACACACCCAAAAAAAAAATTAAAAAGAAAGAAGGAAAGATTTTATATGCATTATTTGAAATTAGCTTCTCATAGTCCTGATATTGTACATGTATTTCAATTATCACCAATTTTTTCTTTCTTTTTTTTCCTGTATTTATTAATTAATTTATTATCAGGTTTAAGATCAAAGGTCAGCCAGTGATGGGACAGAAGATTCCAGAAAGTTTCATTGTAAGTACAAAATAAAAAGGGTAGATGAATTTTAAGATAAAGAAACAAAAAGAAAATTAAAATTGAATAAAATCCCCAATAGATCATACTGGGTAGTAGTTGGATCTGCAGATAACTTAATAGTCAGTTGTTTAACCTCTGTGTGACATTAAAATTTATTTATTAAAGAATATGAACAAGAAAAGGAAATCTGATGATATAAACATAAAATTTAGATGATTTATACCAGTTATAATGTAAGCAGCATGTGTTTGAATATTTTCAGAAACTTGAAGAACTGGTATCTTATGAAGCCAAGGCACGTGCAACATTGCCCGTCATCAAAGCTCAGACACTTCGCAAGATCATCAAAGATGCCAATCTTGACCTGGATAATGAGGAATTAAAACAGGTCTGTTGTGTTGAATATTTTACAATGAATACTTTATAACAATTAAATTCTGATGAATGCCCATTTATTTGTACATATGTCCCCTTAAAAACCTTCATGCATATATTATTAATTAAATCTTCATATAAGTGAAGGTATTATAACTGAGTTAGACAAAGCGACATGACTAAAGCAGGGGAGCATCCAATTTGTCAGAACTAAAAATATTTTTAGAAAGAAAGAAAAAAAGGAAGTTATAAAGAAAATCAAATTTAGGTAATTGTACTTTCATTAAATGATTCCAGGCTGTTCGTTTCCTGCATGAGTCTGGCGTGATGCTGCACTACGAGGATGCCTCTCAACAACTAGAGAACTTTTATTTCCTGGACCCCCAGTGGCTGGGGCGCATGATGGCACAGGTCATCACTGTGAGGGAGATCAACCCTTTCATTGACGAGAAGGGGGTGAGTCCATATTTTTGTTCTGGATGTTTAATTATTATTTGAAAAGGGGCTACTTTGGTGGTTTTTAGAAACCAAATATTAGTATTTCCTTCTGCTGTTTGTAAATTAAAGTTCAGCATGTGTGATTTCCTTCCTTTTAAATTGTGATTAAGATGTGGTCACAGGCCGTGTTTCTGTAGTTATTTTAGTATTGAAAACAGTCCAGAAATATCTGGAATTATTTTTTTCATATACTGTATGGCTTTTAGAAACCATTGTCAAAAGTTTTGGGTGTCCTTAGCTTGGTAGAATTTATGTAAAAAAAGAATTAAGGTTTCAACTCTTTTAATACATTTTATTTTTGCAGATCCTGCGTAAAACAGATATTAATTTGCTCTTCAATGGAAAGAGGTTTGAAAAGTTCAACTTTCCAACAAGCTTGATACCCCAGTACCTGCGACTCTTGGAGAAGTAAGTGACTAATTGACATGCATTGACATTATTTTATTATTCTGATGAGCGGTAGGGCTCAAGAGTTTAATAAATTTAAAAACTGAAAATAATATTAAGAGTAAGGTCATTTTTAGTCTGACCACCTGTGAAGTAAGTGGCCAAGCAATGCATTATCTTCTGTCACACATTTAGGCCAAACACGGCCTTGCTCTCTAAGTGGCCAGGTCCAGATAACAATCAGTCAGAAGGTAATCGATTAAATAGCAAAATGTGGTCTCCTGCCAGCTTACTTCTAATTGCCTGTTAAATTGCTGAGAAGCAGTTAAGGGTCCAAGGTAGAAAGAACAACTTTCTTGAAGTTCAGAACGTATTTTAAAAGTTGATTTTAGGTTTTGGCATTATTCTGTCCTGAGTGTGTGAAGGAGGAAAAGTGTTAAATCACTCATACTTGGAATTTTTGTTCATGCCATTTATATTGGAAGTAGACATATACATAGACACTGAGGCAGTTTAGCTTGAAATATTTCCATAATATTCCAAAATAAGAACCATTAGGCATAATTGGTTTGTTTTTCTTTTAGGTTTGAAATCATCTTACCACGTGGCAACGATGAATTCCTGATTCCATGTCGTCTGCCAGCAAAGAAACCACCAATCAGCTTCCCAGGATTGAGTGATGTCGTGGACAGCAATGGCAACAGGAAGCCAATACAGATTCAGCGCCAGTACGAGATGCCGTACATTCCACTTGGGTTCTGGTCCAGGCTAATAGCAAGACTTGTAGTGTTCATTCCAAAAATGTCTGCTGTAAGTTTGTTCATTGTTGTTTTTATGAGACTGTAACATTGTAGTCTTGGAAAAATTAAATGTAACTTTTATTCATGCAAGATTTTATAAGAACAGACACTAACTTATCTTCAGAACCAGAAATCATATACGTATTGAACAAAATTTTAATGTTTTCAGTAGTGTTTTGTAAAACAGTTTGACAAATGGAGTGTATCATTATGATCTTCTGTTTCAGAATAATCCAGACTCTGGGGTTGTCCCTGAGACAGTGTACTGGATAGAAGGCATATGTGTCTACTGGTCAGAGGTAAGAATACTACTATTACAATAAAAAGGTTCAGGAATTTTCTGACCTCCCTGTAGGGAAGAAACTGAAGGAGTTAGCTGATTGCTAATCCTGTTAAAAATGAAAAAATTGAAATAATATTGTCTGACAAGATTTAAGGAAATTGATATAAAGATTTTAAGCTGCTGTGGATGATGGAGTACTATAGTTGTAATTTTATGTGAAAAAATGTTCAAAAATAATGTCCAGGCCAGGGTGCATGTGTTTTTATACACATTCTGTAACATCCATCTTTTTTTCACATATACATGTTGCTGTATTTGTGTTAACTTTTATAACTGAGAGTTTTTCAGTTTTCATATTGGCACATACCTCTTTCATTTTTAAATTTATTGTTTTAAAATGCAGCAAAAATCCTTGCTGTTTCAGCTATTGTATTTTATGATTGAGCCATTCTGTAGAGATGGGCACGAGGTGGTGGTTATTACTGTGCCTCTCAGCAAGATGGGGACAAGGTATGTACAGTTTGTGACTCTTGTAGTTTTGCTGTTTTTTTTTTTTTTTTTTTTTTTTTTTTTTTTTT
>NW_019775058.1:83460-116311 GCF_001039355.2 Lingula anatina | reverse complement strand
TTTTTTTTTTTTTTTTTTTTTTTTTTTTTTTAAGATACTGGTATTAGAATATGTTATTGTAATCAAAAACTCCTGTATAAAGCACTTATTCTATGCAATTAGAACCCCCTAAAAAAGAAAATGATAGACATGCCTATTTCAACGTAATGTACACATTTTTGGGATTTTTTTCCTTTATTTTCAAGTATTTCCATCTATTGTTTGTAATGTGTTTAATAGTTGCCCTCCACATTAAAGTATTGTTATGGTGGCAACTCTGTTAACTACAACAAATTTATAATTCTTGTCAATTGGTACCAGTATTTAGAATATGTTAAGGAAAACTAATATTTGGAATCATTACTCCCCAGTGTGCTGGGACACATAGTGGACCACATTGACACTCTGATAGAGGAGTGGTACCCTGGTCTCACAGAGAAGTCTCCCACTGGATTAGAGCTGGTACAGAGAATAGTACCCTGCTCACAGTGCATAGGTAAGTCAGGGTGGTGATCTAGACAGGTAAATATATGGGACACTGGGTAATGTTGGACATCAGTTGGGGAGACTTGAAAATGAAAATCAACAGACAGTGGCAGCTATTACTGGAGTGGCTATATATACTAGTAGACTATTCTTAATTCAGTTTCATATTGACACTGTGCTTTTATCTCCCATCTAAATTAAATTTTAAAGTATATATTATTAGTTTTTATGATCATTATTGTTTTCAATGACTTATTGGAATTTTAGACTTTTATTGATAAATCCATTTTCATTACATAATATTGAAAAATTAAATTACAGCATTTCCTAGGCTATATGTACATGAAGGTTGAAAGTATGCAGCATCATATTTTGTCCCTTCTTGCTTTTCAGGTCCATCTATCCACCATTTTGTCCTGGATGACCTGGTCAGTCAGTCGGAGCTGGACGCATCAATGAACTGCCCCAACTGTGGGCCAGTGCCCCTGAGTAGACTGGTAAGTTAATAGAAAGACTGAGATAGGTTGTCTGTACATTTGTTAGCTATAGCTGGCTTGTTGTGTTTAAATCTTTACTGATCTCAGTGTCGAAGGTAGCTTTTAGTGCACTGAAAAGTTGTATGTTATATGTAAGTACTGATTGATTTGTATTGACTTATTAAAAAAATTATACTGATATGATTTAAGAAATTCAATTTAATCTATGTGATTTATTATTGGTTGTAGTGCTACATTTAGGTTGCCGAGTCCATACATTATCGTATGTACTGTGCATTATTTACAGAATCAGTGATTGTTATTTTTCAGGCTCCAGATGTGATATTTGCGGACTTGGAAGATCATTTTCAAATTGACCCACAGAGCTTTTTCTTTAACAAAAGGTATCTGTGCTGTCTTATTGTTGTTAAATGCAGTTAGTGTCTTTGTATTTGCCCAGGTACAAATTGCAGAAGTGTTCCCTTATAAGCAAGAACTACTAGTATTGGTAGCAGGCTTAAGTTGGTATTGCTGTTTTGATCAGACATTTTTAATGTATTTGGCCAGGATGAATTGTGAAGGATGTGATGGAATAGTTAAAAAGATAAAAGAGTAAAAATAATATAAAAATATAAAAAAAGTTTTTTATTCTATATCCAAACTACTTAGAATAGTTATGAGCCATATATTGGTGAAATTATAAAGTTAGTCTATTTTCTTGTTTTATATAATGGGGGCTTGAGACAACAGGATATAAGAATTTAGCATTTCCTTTGAACACAGTCAAATCTATAGTAAATGTGATAAAATAATGCAATTAAATACCGTAAGACAATATTCACTCTGCCTATATATATACCATCTACACTGAGCTCTTGCCTGAATTCTCTCACTCTTTTTTTCAGCCCAGAGTACTTACTTGGTGATGGTGGGTTTGGGTCAGTGTACAGAGCCAAATACAAGAATAAGGAGGTCGCTGTGAAGGTGTTCAATGCTGTAGGAGATATTCATCCACATAAGATGATGAGACAAGAGGTCAGTCTCAACTAATACAATGGTAACTGGGCCCATCTAACACAATTGTTATCTATCTATCTATATATATATATATATATATATATATATATATATATATATATATATATATATATGTTTACGTATAGACTCCTACGAGTCTCACCTAATATATTGCTTGTTTTTTTGGCACATGCAGTCAAATACTGTTCTTTGTGGTAAGGGGGATGGTGACATCCATATTCAGAATGTTGTGATAGTGATTTGTTTGCCAGGCCTTTAGATGTAAGACATTTTTTATCGTTACTTCATTGCTCTATATACACTACATGGCTGATAGTATATTAAGCTCTCTTATGTATCTCCATGCTTGAAATTAGATCAAAACTTCAAATTTGTTACAGTTATTCTCCAAAGTAATAGACCCATTGATTTAAATCGAATACCTGTACATTATCTTTTGTTATATAAGGTGACTATAATCCGTGAGCTGAACCACCCAAGTCTGATATCCATGGTAGCAGTGGGGGTCAACCCCAGGGCTATTCTGTTGGAGGTGGCCCCCTTGGGATCTCTTGGATCATTGCTAAAAACAAGAACTCTGGGCAGAGCGGAACAACAAAGAATTGCTATGCAGGTAAAAACAGCAACTACCACAGAAACATTAGGTGTTTTTTTTCCTGTAAGATCATATGTCCAAAAAAAGAGTTTATATCTCTTCAGAAGAAAAAAGTGAACCAAAAATGGTAAGTGAAAATGGTTACATGGTCAAACAGAAGCAAATTTGGCGCCCGTTCTACTGTATGTTCATTCACAATGTAATGCCTCTAGGAACATTCTGTTTTTGTTTTGCTGTATATAACATGTCATTTGACACATTTTCTTTATACTAGGTGGCTGAGGGAATGGCCTATCTCCATCATAATATGATTATCTACAGAGACATGAAGCCAGAGAACATCCTCATCTTTAACCTGGCTTTGGGACCCAATGTAGTGGTGAGTTTTCAACTATTATTCTTGTGTCTGTGTCTTTATAGTGTGACTTCCACCAGCATTGTCACTTGTGTTTTTGATGTTTGTGTTTACCAAAGTTGTTTTAAACTTTAAAAAGAATGGGAATTTCAGTCTACTGCAATTCATGATAAATTTGTTTATTGAAATATAGTAAATATATTTATAATGCATTTGCGTCAGTCTCTATATAAAACTGAACCACTGTTTCAAAAAAGTGGAATCAAACTGATTTATCATGAATCAAATCAGATAAAAAATATTTCTTTCATTTATTAAAGAAATAATGTCAATTGGCTGTTCATTGTGTAAAGTATGTATTATAACTCCTAATAGTTATTTTAATATTGTCATCATTAGAGGCAGGTGTATCTTCACATCAAAGAGCAATGAAAAAAGCAAAAAAAAAAAAAACATGATGTTCACAGTTTCACAACTCACTTCCAGATCAATGCCAAGATATCTGACTACGGAATCTCCAGGTTCGCAGCACCCTGTGGACTGAGGGCTTCTGAGGGTACCCCGGGATACAGGGCGCCTGAGGTGATCAGAGGGGAAGTGTACGGGGCACAGGTACGTGGAAATGGTCACATGTGTTCAGTTCTGTGCACAGGTGCATGTATGAGGATGAGATCATATTGTCTTGTAATTTTTACGCTTGTAGGTGTATGAGAATGAGTTCAAATTATCTTGTAATTTTTTACACTTTTTGATATATGAGGATGAGTTGGAATTATCTTGTGTAATGTTTTACATTCGTGGGTGCAGAAGAATAAGTTTGAATTGTCTTGTAATTTTTTACACTTGTGTCTGAATTGTTGTGTATGCTGGTCTGTGCAGGTGTGCTCAAGATATGAATGCATCTGAAAATTATAATCAAAGTACTGAATAAACTTAAAGTGAATAATGGGCTAGTGAGCTCAATAGGAAAATGTTTACACATTGTATTAACCTTAAGTTGACAATAATGACACTCGTAATGAGTTTTGAGTTGACAAGTGTCATAATCCTGGTTTTATACACCACCACCTTCTTGGAAGTAAGTTGAAAGATACTAACATTCATAATATGCCATGGCAAATGGTTTACTGAATCCTCATTTAACCTCCAGTAAATGGGAAATGATTAAAAGTACTTCAGTACTGTCACCTGCAGTATATAGCACAGTTTGTGACCCCAGTTTCAGCTTATCTGTGTGACATGATAAGTGGTCTGTGACTTTATGTCCACACGTTGTGCAATCAATGTCTGGAGTTGATGTTAATACTGCTTGATAAAACTCCTACAGTTTTTTTTTTCAATTAATTTATTTTTTAATTATTTATTTCACCTAAGCTTTCAATTCATCATGAGAAGTATTTGGGTAAAATAATATTTGTTTTGTAAATTGCTCTAACTTTTTGTTTTCAATACCAACAATACCAGACTCATGAGCTTTTGGAAGACTCTAAGAGTTGATGTAAATGACCTAGAAGTTAAGCACACTTCTCACGGTTGTGATTTATAATAAGCATTTGGGCTGATGAACTTTAGCATAGTGCTTGCTCCTTTAACTGTCAGCTTATCTTCACAGCTGTTTGACTGATCCAGTTGCTGCCTGAACTCTGCTATTTGATAATATTTATAAAGGGTAAGAAGTAAGCTTGTACCCACTTGGTAAATGCAAAGATGGCAGCCTTCCATTTTATACAATATCTTCTAGTCATAAGCGTGACACTGGTACCCAGGGTAATCGATGGGGAGAAAATATTGATCTTTCCTTGCACTTATGTCTTCAACTCAAGAACGATGAATCTAGAGAAGATTTCCGTCATGCTTCGAGATCACGGTCACTCTGTTAGCATGCTGGTTGGTGACCGCTATAAACCTAAAATGAACATATCTGGGATTGAGTTGATTGTGTACAAGATGCCTGAGCTTTGGGTAAATAAGGGAGGCGAATTGGACCTAAACACAACCATGAATTATGTCGAAAAGAATCCCATGCCTTTCGCTAAAGAGTTTGAAAAAGTGGACAACTTGTTAGCTGAAAATCTTTTGGAAGACCAGCAACTGGTGAAGCACCTCAAAGCAGCAGGATTTTCTCTCTTCTTTGTGGACATAAGCAATATGGCAGCCAATTATTTTTTGATGGAGTACTTAAACATTCCTAGCATTGCATACAACAACTTTGGCTTTTTTGACTCATGGTTTTGCTTCAACCAGCCTTATTTTCCATCATTTATGCCTCATGTATTCACTGATTTTACTGATAACATGACATTCACAGAGCGACTTCAAAATTTTGACCTTCTGATGGAAGCTGAAGATTGGGGTAATGAGAAAATAGAGACTATGGACAAACTGAAACAAAAATACCTTCCCAATGAAAATTGGCCATCTGCTAGGCATACGTATCAAAGAATGTCTCTTATGATTGCTGCCAATGTCAATTTTGCCTTTGATTACCCAAGACCAGTCATGCCCCATGTCAAGCCCATCTCTGGACTCCTCTGGACGCCTCCAAAACCTCTTCCCAAGTTTTATGCCGACATAATGGCATCTGCCACTAAAGGAGTGATTTTGATGAGTTTTGGAACCTTAGTACCTACCTTGCCAAAAGACAAAGCAGAAATACTGGCCAAAGTATTTGCCAAACTTCCCCAGAAAGTGATATGGCGGTATCAGGGTGTTGCTCCCAAATTTCTTGGAAAAAACACTTACCTGGTTGACTGGTTTCCACAGAACGATCTTCTTGCCCACCCTGCCACTAAGCTGTTTATCACCCACTGTGGAGTAAGCAGCACATGGGAGACACTGTACCATGCAGTTCCTGTTGTGGCCATTCCATTACTTTGGGATCAGCAGCACCAGGCTCGAAAGCTGAAGGAACGTGCCAAGATTGGCGAAATTGTGGTCTTTAGTTCTCTCTCTGAGGAAGCATTAGAAACTGCTATCAACAAAGTTCTGAATGACAGGTCTTACAAGGAAAATGCAGTTAGAATGTCCAAACTACTGCAAGATACTCCCATGTCAGGACAAGAAGAATTGTTATTTTGGGTTAACTATGTTATTCGGCACAATGGTACTCTTCACTTTCACTCCCAGGCTGCTTACAGTTTAAACTGGTATCAGTACTATCTGCTGGATGTTATTGCTTATAAGTTGTTAGTGCAAGGTTTATGTTATGCCTTGTATCTCTTACTGGGTGTCATCTCCTGGAAGTTGTTGAAGAAAATCTTAACAATGTTTCAAAGGAAAAAACAGAAAGTGCAGTGATATGTGCTTATCATCAGTTAATTTCCAGAGTATCATAAAGATTTGCTTCAAATACTTTCAGAGAGATTACTTATTTTAAAGATTATGTTGAAGGAAATATCTATGTTTTCATTTCCATTTAAAAAGACATTAAATGAGCCAGGATTGTATAGGTTTATATTAAATAAAGTATAAATTAAAAAACAGTATTCTTGTTTATTATTATTATTATTATTATTATTATTATTATATCAGATCTTTTAAAAACTGTGATTTCAGTCCATGTGTTGTTTTTAATTTATATAGAATATAACTTATTTAGAAAATTGAATATAAACTTCTGTCATGATGAAAAATATACTTCTGTGTTATCGAACCTTGCTTAAATTTTTGAACAGTCAAATACTACTTAAAATTTACAGACTGCTGGTTGCTCCAGACAAATCAACCTCTGAAAGCTACATACCTGTAGCACGTTGATTGATTGATTGATAAGCTTATCTTCACCGCTGTTTGACTGATCCAGTTGCTGCCTGACCTCTGCTATTTGATATCTATATAAAGGGGTAGAGGTAAACTTGAGCCCATTTGGTAAATGTTAAGATGGCAACCTTCCACCTTATACAGCACGTTGTTATCTTAAGCTTGGTACTGTTACATGTACCCATGGAAAGTGACGGAGAGAAAATATTGATCTTTCCTTGCACTCATATCTTCAACTCGAGAACACTGAATCTAGAGAAGATTTCCGTCATGCTTCGAGATCATGGGCACACTGTCAGCATGCTGGTTGGGGACCACTACAAACCTAAAATGAACGTATCTGGGATTGAGTTGATTGTGTACAAGATGCCAGAGCTTTGGGTGAATAAGGGAGGCGAGTTGGACCTAAACACAACAATGTACTACGTTGAGAAAGATCCCATGCCTTTCGTTAAAGAAATTGAAAAAGTGGACTACATGATGGCTGAAAATCTTTTGGAGGACCAGCAACTGGTGAAGCGCCTCAAAGCTGCAGGATTTTCTCTCCTCTTTGTGGACATGAGCAATATGGCGGTTAACTATTTTTTAAGAGAGTATCTAGACATTCCTAGCATTGCCTACAACAACTTTGGTTTTTTTGACATATGGTTTTACTTCAATCAGCCTAGCTTCCCATCATATATGCCATATATTCTAACAGATTTTAGTGATAATATGACATTTACAGAGAGACTTCAGAATTTGGACTTTGTGATAGAAGCTGAAGAGTGGGCAAATGAGAAAATAGAGACTATGGACAAACTGAAACAGAAATATCTCCCCAATGAAAATTGGCCATCTGCTAGGCATACTTATCAAAGAATGTCTCTTTTTATTGCTGCCAATGTCAATTTTGCCTTTGATTACCCAAGACCAGTCATGCCCCACGTCAAGCCCATCTCTGGACTCCTCTGGACACCTCCAAAACCTCTTCCCAAGTTTTATGCCAACATAATGGCTTCTGCCACTCAAGGAGTGATTTTGATGAGTTTTGGAACCTTGGTACCTACCTTGCCAAAAGACAAAGCAGAAATACTGGCCAAAGTATTTGCTAAACTTCCGCAAAAGGTGATATGGCGCTATAAGGGTGTTGCTCCCAAATTTCTTGGAAAAAACACTTACCTGGTTGATTGGTTTCCACAGAACGACCTTCTTGCCCACCCTGCCACTAAGCTGTTTATCACCCACTGTGGAGTAAGCAGCACATGGGAGACACTGTACCACGCAGTTCCTGTTGTGGCCATGCCATTACTTTGGGATCAACAACACCAGGCTCGAAAGCTGAAGGAACGTGCCAAGATTGGCGAAATTGTGGTCTTCAGTTCCCTCTCTGAGGAAGCATTAGAAACTGCTATCAACAAAGTTCTGAATGACAGGTCTTACAAGGAAAATGCAGTTAGAATGTCCAAACTACTGCAAGATACTCCCATGTCAGGACAAGAAGAATTGTTGTTTTGGATTAACTATGTTATTAGGCACAATGGTACTCTTCACTTTCACTCCCAGGCTACTTACAGGTTAAACTGGTATCAGTACTATCTTTTGGATGTTATTGCTTATAAGTTGTTAGTGCAGTGTTTATATTATGCCATGTATCTCTCACTGGGTGTCATTTCCTGGAAGTTGTTGAAGAAAATCTTAACAATGTTTCAAGGTAAAAAAGAGAAAGCACACTAATATATGCTTATCAGCAATTAACTGTCAGAGTATCATAAAGATTTGGTCCAAAACATGCGGAAAGATTACTTAAAGATTATGGTGAAAGTTAATTAGTTCTATTTATTGGTTTTTGAATAGATAACCAATGAATTATGATTGTGTAGAAAGCCATAGCCTGTATGAAATAAAGTTTTAATTCAAAAAGAATATTTTAGTTTTGCTCTTGTGTGCGCATGTGTGATTAACGTTTATGAATTGTGAATTTATTTCTACTCATGTATGTTTGTGTGAATGTTTTGAAAGTACATGTAACTGCCAGTAAGTAATATATTTGTGTGATTGCACAATTATATGCAAGCCTTGCCACAAGATTGCATATCACAACCTTGTCATCAGTCATGCCAATTTTCATGATTACGTATATCTCACTTGGGAATGGAAATACAACTCGAACCAATCGCAATTTTACATTAATTTACAAAGCAGTTTGACTTTAAGCAGGGTTGGGCAGAGCTTAAAAAAGAAATACATGGGGTGGTAATTAAAAGAGCAGAAAGGGAATGTTTGCTTTTAAAGTGGTATATTTTATTGCACTAATATTCAGAAAAGTATTTTTATATAAAATAAATAGGAAAAGCCTTTTTGACCAATTTTGGCCATTTGGTTTTCATCTCCCTTCAGATTGAAGACTGGTAGAATATGTTAATAATATTGTATGTGCATAAAACATGATTCAGTGCTGAGTTTGTCTTCTTCATGCAGGCTGACATGTATTCATTTGGAATGACCCTGTATGAGCTGGTCACTAATGGCAGACATCCTTATGATGACTTATCATTCAGAAACCAGCTAGATGAGGCAGTGCTGATGGTAATATGTGCTCTTTTTAGCAAATTGTGATATTAAGATGATTTTACTGATTTGTGATGCTTTATTATTTCCAATTAATTTCACTTCACTGCTGCAGGTAAAATATCTCCTCATAATTGAAACTTATTTTGCTATAGTGTGCCCAAAGTATAATTGAAAATTGCAATGTCTTTAGAGAATCAGAATCATATTTTAAAAGTTTTGACAACAAGAAATTTAAAGCAGCGACGTCGTTTTGCTTCAGACCACAGGGTTTACTCATTGTGACAGTCATTAAATGCAAGTTAAGTTCAAAACTGGACTTGATAAGATTGCTTATTTTGACCTTGTATTATCTTGTCATTCAGAAGCGGCCAATCAACCCCATCACAACCAAGCTAGACCCTATGACAGGGAGGCCATGCTGCCAGCCATGGCCAGACATGCAAGATGTTATATATCTCTGCCTCAAGTATGTGCCAGAGGAGAGACCTACCGTAAGTTTGACATGTTATATATCTCTGCCTCAAGTATGTGCCAGAGGAGAGACCTACCGTAAGTTTGACATGTTATATATCTCTGCTTTAAGTATGTGCCAGAGGAGAGACCTACAGTAAGTTTGACATGCTAAATATCTCTGCCTTAAGTATTTGCCAGAGGAGAGACCTATGATAGGTTTTATGTGTTTGTAATGTGAGAAAGACTTGTCCACCATTGTGGTGCTTGGGTGTATGAAGACAAGATGTTGTACAGTTTAGTATACAGTAATGTGTGAATTTCAAACTTCGAACGATCATAAAATTAGCTGAAAAATGATCTTTTCCCTGCAGTAAATTACTTCTGTACACAATTCATAAGTACTGTTACCTCTTGTTCATAAACCAGGAATGATTTCTCCTTGTAATGGTTTCTGATTGCATATAGTCTTATCCTGAATCTTGCTTATTTTGGGATGAAACTGAATTGGATTCAATATAATGCTGTGTCCATTACATGTTATGATTTCGGCTCGCATACAGTATCATCTTATCTTGAATCTAGTTTATTTTGGGGTCAATTCTATAAAATACTGAGTCCATTTCCTCTTCAGGCAGCAGAAATCCATGAGAAACTGGAGCGCTGTGACTTGCTGAGTCTCAGAAACTTTCTGCCAATTTCAAAGAACATGACAGTAGAATGTATGACACTTAGGGTAAGACCGACATGCTGATCAAATTCTACAGATAATGAATAAGTAATTTCAGTTCAGAATTGCTATACATATAAATTTTAGAAAATCTCCAATGGATAGAAGCGTTTTGGTTCTTGAATAAATTATATCACTCAAACTTAAGACAGCACTGATAATGCTGGGAGTGCGGGGTGTATGTTTTACTCATTTAGCTATGTGTTAATTAAGAAATGGTTTGTTTTTGTATGTTTGTATTTTTTAATATACTTGCATATTGTATTTATTATTTATTTAATATTTATATATATATTAAATTATTTTTTACTTGCATATGTTAGTAATATTGTTATTTATTTGCATATGTTAGTGATATTATTAATTAATTATTAATTAATTAACTAACTTCCAGCATGATGGTGATGGGATGGAGTTGTGGGTAGGCAGTGGAGGCAGTGAGGACTGTGCTCAGCTCTCCTGGGTCAGCCTAACAGAAAACGATCCCAAGATCCTGGATCTGACTCTGGTAAGCCATGTCTGCTGGGATGGTCTGTTCTTAGGCTGTGGCACAGTTTGGTTAATTTATATAAAAGAGAGATTTTTTTTTTGCGTTATTATCAGGGGTGGATTGAGGCTTCTGTAAAACGGTCAGATTTTCAAGTTTACATTGACAGGCATCTAATTTTTTCTGTCTGAAGACAGTCAGAAATGGAGGGTAGATCAACAAAAATAATTTGGAAGACTGTCAGAAAATATTGCTGGATATACCCCTAATTATCTTTTTCCAGCCAGAGTTGCAATAAGATGATATCACATATTTTATTTAATGGTAAAATAGTCGTGCATTTCCAAAATCTAAGTGGAATCAAAACGATTTATTAAAAATACTCGAACATTGTCTTTGATCACCCTGCTTTCAGAGTTTACAAGGGAAATTTCATCCAGACAGTCGTATTCTCTGCCTAACAACCATTGGCAGCAGCTGCGTTCTGATTGGTTGTCTCTCTGGCCATATATGGGTATATGATGCCTATACACGGGAACACAAGCATAAGTTGCCTAGGTTACCAGATTCTGTGCTGTGCATGCACTTTCAGTAAGTAGAATGATGGAATGTTGGGAAAAATAAGTTACACCAACCAGTTTGGCTGGCGTGGACTGTAACACTTATGAGCCTTTTTCAACAAATATGACATATTACATATACCTATGAATGACAAGAAAAATCTTCTCATTATAAATGTTTATTAATCTTTTTGGGGGAAATTTGCCAATTTGTTCCTCTAACAAACTGCTGACATGCATATTCAGTAATTCTACATAGCCATCTGAGAACTCTTTTGTTAAATTACATAGGCTTATTCAGTGTGATAATAACTGGTTCTAGTATCGTTACTGATAAATAGAACATTTGATAGTGCAGTTAATGATAGCACTGTATTGGAAGCAAATTTAGTTTTTAAATCAATGTTTTTAATGCAATTATATTGCTTTTTAGTCATGTTTTTTATGATTATTTATTTATTTATTATTATTATTCTTTAATTATTTTTATTATACTTATTATTATTATTTTGTAAATTATATACTTTGAATAAAATTTTATATTCACTGTGTTCAATTTTAATCTTTTCCCAGTCAAAACCAGTCTGGAGATGCCCAAGTCTATGTGGGCTTGGCCAGTGGACAGCTCGCTATATTTGATGCAAACAATGTCCTCACTGTGAGTACTTCTAGCGCATTCAGGACAGAAGACTAACAGATCCCTGGATCAAGTATGGCTGACCCACTTGAATGCTTGTTGTGTACTCCCGGCAGGCTATTTAGGAATTCTTATTGGGAATTAAGCAACACGCTTTTAAATGGGTTGCCATGTATGATCTGCGGATCTTCCCTAGATAGACATGCAACAGGAAATTGGATAGAATTCCTAAGAAGTCCCGTAGAACTGTTTAGATTTAACTTTTGTAAGAGTGGGCACACAGTATCAAAAGTTTTTGCAAAGCAATACATTTTTTTTAACTGATTTATTTATATAAATAATCTGATGGTAAGGAAAATTTGGGAGTTAATCTTTATATTGTTATTGTACCACCAGCGTAGGCGCTGGCGGTACACATGGTTTTAGTCCCGACCCGTATGTTCCGCCGGCTCCTGCGGCTCCGCCGGCTCCTGCGGCTCCCGCTTCTCCTCCNGCTAAATATCTCTGCCTTAAGTATTTGCCAGAGGAGAGACCTATGATAGGTTTTATGTGTTTGTAATGTGAGAAAGACTTGTCCACCATTGTGGTGCTTGGGTGTATGAAGACAAGATGTTGTACAGTTTAGTATACAGTAATGTGTGAATTTCAAACTTCGAACGATCATAAAATTAGCTGAAAAATGATCTTTTCCCTGCAGTAAATTACTTCTGTACACAATTCATAAGTACTGTTACCTCTTGTTCATAAACCCGGACTGATTTCTCCTTGTAATGGTTTCTGATTGCATATAGTCTTATCCTGAATCTTGCTTATTTTGGGATGAAACTGAATTGGATTCAATATAATGCTGTGTCCATTACATGTTATGATTTCGGCTCCCATACAGTATCATCTTATCTTGAATCGAGCTTATTTTGAGGTCAATTCTATAAAATACTGAGTCCATTTTCTCTTCAGGCAGCAGAAATCCATGAGAAACTGGAGCGCTGTGACTTGCTGAGTCTCAGAAACTTTCTGCCTATTTCCAAGAACATGACAGTAGAATGTATGACACTTAGGGTAAGACATGCTGATCAAATTCTACAGATAATGAATAAGTAATTTCAGTTCAGAAATGCTATACATATAAATTTTAGAAAATCTCCAATGGATAGAAGTGTTTTGGTTCTTGAATAAATTATATCACTCAAACTTAAGACACCACTGATAATGCTAGGAGTGCTGGGTGTATGTTTTACTCATTTAGCTATGTGTTAATTAAGAAATGGTTTGTTTTTGTATGTTTTTGTTTTTTAATATACTTGCATATTGTATTTATTATTTATTTAATATTTATATATATATATATTAAATTATTTTTTACTTACATATGTTAGTAATATTGTTATTTATTTGCATATGTTAGTGATATTATTAATTAATTATTAATTAATTAACTAACTTCCAGCATGATGGTGATGGGATGGAGTTGTGGGTAGGCAGTGGAGGCAGTGAGGACTGTGCTCAGCTGTCCTGGGTCAGCCTAACAGAAAACGATCCTAAGATCCTGGATCTGACTCTGGTAAGACATGTCTGCTGGGATGGTCTGTTCTTAGGCTGTGTCACAGTTTGGTTTATTTATATAAAAGAGAGAATTTTTATCGCGTTATTATCAGGGGTGGATTGAGGCCGTTTTCTGAGTCTTCTGTAAAATGGTCAGATTTTCAAGTTTACATTGACAGGCATCTAATTTTTTCTGTCTGAAGACAGTCAGAAATGGAGGGTAGATCAACAAAAATAATTTGGAAGACTGTCAGAAAATATTGCTGGATATACCCCTAATTATCTTTTTCCAGCCAGAGTTGCAATAAGATGATATCACATAATTTATTTAATGCACAACTGTTGTGTTGTGCATTTCCAAAATCTAAGTGGAATCAAAACGATTTATTAAAAATACTCAAACATTGTCTTTTATCACCCTGCTTTCAGAGTTTACAAGGGAAGTTTCATCCAGACAGCCGTATTCTCTGCCTAACGACCATTGGCAGCAGCTGTGTTTTGATTGGTTGTCTCTCTGGCCATATATGGGTATATGATGCCTATACACGGGAACACAAGCATAAGTTGCCTAGGTTACCGGATTCTGTGCTGTGCATGCACTTTCAGTAAGTAGAATGATGGAATGTGGGGAAAAATAAGTTAGACCAACCAGTTTGGCTGGCGTGGACTATAACACTTATGAGCCTTTTTCAACAAATATGACATATTACATATACCTATGAATGACAAGAAAAATCTGTCTTCTCATTATAAATGTTTATTAATCTTTTTGGGGGAAATTTGCCAATTTGTTCCTCTAACAAACTGCTGACATGCATATTCAGTAATTCTACATAGCCATCTGAGAACTCTTTTGTTAAATTACACAGGCTTATTCAGTGTGATAATAACTGGTTCTAGTATCGTTACTGATAAATAGAACATTTGATAGTGAAGTTAATGATAGCACTGTATTGGAAGCAAATTTAGTTTTTAAATCAATGTTTTTAATGCAATTATGTTGCTTTTTAGTCATGTTTTTTATGATTATTTATTTATTTATTATTATTATTCTTTAATTATTTTTATTATACTTATTATTATTATTTTGTAAATCATATATTTTGAATAAAATTTTATATTCACTGTGTTCAATTTTAATCTTTTCCCAGTCAAAACCAGTCTGGAGATGCCCAAGTCTATGTGGGCTTGGCCAGTGGGCAGCTCGCTATATTTGATGCAAACAATGTCCTCACTGTGAGTACTTCTAGCGCATTCAGGACAGTAGACTAACAGTTCGACGAATCAAATATGGCTGCCCCACTTGAATGCTTGTTGCATACTCCCCGCAGGCTATTTAGTGTCTAACGGGGAATTAAGCGACAAGCTTTTAAATGGGTTGCCATATATGATCTGCGGATCTTCCCTAGATAGACATGCAACAGGAAATTGGATAGAATTCCTAAGAAGTCCCGTAGAACTGTTTAGATTTAACTTTTGTAAGGGTGGGCACACAGTGTCAAAATTTTTTTCCAAATCAATACATTTCTTCGCCTGATTTATTTATATAAATAATCCAATGGTAAGGAAAATTTGTGACTTAATCTTTATATTGTAGTTATTTCATTCTATTTCACTCAGGATGCATTTGCGGAACCATCATACACGCTTAGATTTGGAGAATCCTCTGAACCTATCCGTTGCATCGTACCCCACACTCAATCCAAGACACTCTATATTGGGTGTGGGAGCAAGATTGTCATGCTTCTTCCTGACACCTGGAGGGATATTCCACAAGAAATAGACACAGCAACAGAGCAGTGAGTGTTTCTTTTTTATTTTTGTTGTTCTACCTTCTCTTGCATAACCCCAATTTAACTATTTGAATAATAGTAAATGTTTACTTCCTGTATCAGATTGACCATTAGAAAAAAGTTATTTCTGGGGTGTTTCAAAATAGATTATGTCACAAGGTATGACAATAGCTTTTTCACTGATAGCATTAGCTTACTACTTTCTTAGTGTTTGAATACTAGAGGCAAGGTTACAAACGACTTATGATCAACCGAAGAGACTTAGAACATAGAGGTAATAAATATTATAAAAGTCTGTTGTCTGTTTCAGGTCCCGGGGTATCATCTGTGCCATGGTAGTGTCCAGAAAGTACCTCTACCTGGCTAAGATGCAGGAGGCCACTGTGGAGGCATGGGACCTCAATAAGCAAGTTCTCAAACATACCATTGACATTTACAAAACTGTCAGGTAAGTTAGGTCCCTACCCGTGGTTTAAGTTAGTTGTAACAGTAAGGCAAATTCACCATTTACTAACATTAAATTTTAGATTTTACAGACGGTGCACTTGAAATATTTGTTTGTAAAATGGTCAAGAAAATTTATCAGTACAATTATTAAAGTAAACAAAGTTTATTTGGGAGTAAAAAATAACTTCCCAGACTAGCCATTTGAAAATAGCTGTTTCATTTTTTCTGTCTTGAAAGGTTTAGACTTATTGAGTTCCATAATGCAAATTACACTCTTATTTCTTTCATTCAGTGAGTTTGACCCATCTATGAAGTTGTCCCGAGGCGACTGTCGTGTGACGTCGTTGCTGTTACAGAACACGCACACTCTGTGGGTAGGGACAGGGGAGGGGTTACTCGTGATACTGGACACCAACTCCTTACGACCATGCGCTGTGCTGAAACGCCACCGCACTGCTGTCAGATGCATGATTAATGTCATACTGAAGAGTAAGTTTATATATTTGATCATTTTTGTAATAATAGGACAATTATTATTATTATTATTTTATTTTTTATTTATTTATTATTATTATTTTTTTTTTTGCTTTGCTTTGGGTTTCTCAGATTTGAATGACAGTCTCATCTTTTTATTTTGTGTTCACTTTCAAAATAAAAATCATTTTCTTCCTTAGGTACTCATCACTCTTTTTTTCAGTCAGAACATTTTCAGTGAGGCACTATAAAGATGCTCATCTCTATAACTAAAACTTTTATCCAAACATTATAAATTTGCCCTTGAAATGAAAATATTGTGTAGCCAAAGAAAAGTGACAAAAAGCTATCATTTTTTTCATTATTTCTGTTTTTTCCAGGTCAGAGGGGTACATCCTGTGTGGTGACTGGTGGTTTTGGGTTCCATACATTCCGAGAGGAGTTTGAAACTGCTCAGGATGGTGAGTTAAGAGAGGCGCAGGATGTAATTTGAAATTAGACTGGCTTGTTTGTGTGAAAATAATGAAAATTTTGTATTATGTTTCCCATAACGACTTTAGTTAGATGTGTCAGTGATGAAATATTCTTACAGAATTTATTGACAAAAAGCTTTAAAACATAATTTGTCAGATAGAAATTATGATATAATTCTGTTCTCTTTTTTTCTTAGTTTTGACCTAAAGCTTATCTTTTTTTTCATAGATATTACCAACTATAATTAAAATCACAAATTAATTATGTGTCAAAATAACAGAAGAATTACATTGTTTTTCCAGAGAAGACCTATGGCTATATAGCAATGTGGGATGGAGGGTTGGACCAACATGCCAGACAGCTGCAGGAGTATCAAAAACGACGCCACGGGGGCTTCATGGACGCCGACTCCATGTCTGTTCACTCCGACTCTTTCTCTGTACTAAAAGAACAGCAGGACTGGAGGTGAAATAAAATTATTTACCAATGACATAAGTGACAGACAATCTGAAATGAAATAATTCAGTGTTTCAGAAAAGAAACTGGTGATTTAGAATGGATGGATCTCCTCTGGTAAAGTCTGCAGGATCTGAAGTCTAGCTTCAATCAGAATCATATCATAAAACAAAGGGGACCTGTCATTTAAGTGCACAGAATATACAGATAGCATTGCCTTGTTTACTTGTAGATGTACATTTTGAACAATCAGATGTCTCATTTGTATACCCATGAGGTGAAAATTCAGAGGCCATGTTTGTTCACTGGGTCACATTACCCAACAGACTACCCATACATTAATATCTAGATACAGACAATGAATTTAAAAAAAAATGAAATCATTGGAGGTGATGATGTGATACCATATGGTCAAATTTATTCAGAGACAGAGCAGGCATAATTCGTGGAACTGAAGTTATCATAATATATAGTGAACAATTTGATACCTTGTTAAGTGTATCTTTTGCATGTCTTTTTGTTTCAAATCTGTGAAAAGATGGTGTATATACAGTTTTGTATCATATTGTATTTTACATTTTAACAAATTAGTAGCATTTTCAGTGAGGTGCACTTAATATTTTGAAAAAAAGGCCCAAAGACTTGATATGGTCTAATGGGATCAATGTGTGCTTGTAACATGGGTTAGTATACCTCAAAGAAGGCAAAACTTACAAGGAAAAGTTCAAAGTGACTGCAACTTACAGGACAGAAAATATTCTATTACTTCATGGCTGTTCTAAATGTTATTATAGACATTCCCTTATTAGCAAAGGCCTTATATATTTTCTTTACTTTGTTCAACTTACAGTTCATATTAGTGATATAACTAGTTTTCACTTAATTTTGAGAAAGACGTTTATCAGGGGTGCACTAAACAATCATTTTTGTTAAGATGCAGTGGTTAAAATAGCTTTTGCTGGTGACATTGTCAAAATAAACATTCCATGTTATATACAATATTCAACAATCATAATGTGATAGATCTATGTGTTCCCAATTTATAACTTTTCTCTTAGATATAGATATTGATTTGTACAGTTCTCTTATATAACCTAATCAAAATTTTGTATACTGCTTTATGTACTGTGCAAGTTGATGTAACTGCCTAGAAAAGTATGCATCTTCAGATTTATTTCAATTTATAAAATGTTTGTAAATATATTTGTTTAATTCTTAGTATGTTGTTTGCATACTTAACTTATTTCCTGTAAGATATAATTATTGTACCTGTATTTTCCTTTGACTGATATAAGACATCACACTCAAATAATATGTATAATTGTAAATTTGTTTTTGACATTTTTATGTANTGGGCCTGAAGCCTTATGCTTGTTACACATTTTACTTTCATTGGTTTTACCTGTTGAGCATAATTAAAATTTGATGTTGAATTTACAGTTTAACATAATGTACTTTTGCATCAGAATAAACAGTAGCCTATTTTGTGCATAGTTATTTCCTGCTTTTTGTCTGTACATTTGACAGCTTTGCTGCCTTGTTATTTATAGATTTGAACTTACTCATTTGCACAAAAAAAAAATTAAATCAGCATTAAGTCAACATTACAGGTATATGATACAGAAATGCCTTCTTGTGGGTGATTTCCTTATGTTTGAGGAGAAAAGGAGAAGAAGAAGTTAAAGAAATTGGTGTAATTTGCACAGTTTTCAAATATGGGAGATATCAGCAGAGGTTACAAATGGGTTCCTTTTAATAGTATCCTGTCCTTCAATCCTTGTGTAATGAAACTGACCACACTTCATAAAGCTGACTGTTTTATTGCTGCACATCAAATTAATATTTTCTGTTATGTTACTTGAAAATATATTTTTGCACAATTGTCAACAAATGAACTATTAGTTATCACAGTTTGTTTATTTATTTATTTTCTTTATTGCTGTGAAGTATGTAAAAAAATCAAATATCTGTATAGTAATTCATGGTGCTGATTTAACATGTCAAAATTTAAAATTTATTGTCAAGGGTGAGCATGTAGCTTTCAGTTAATTATTATTATTTTAAAATCCTGTTTGGATAGCAGACTTACATAATAAATAGCATTATTTATTGTTAAAGTTTTCTGTTCTAACATGTAAGTGGAAGTTACGCTAAAATTCAACATTAATAGCTTCTGCAAAATGTTAAATTTTTTATTGTGTAATAAATAAAACCTTTTTGTCCTAATGTCATGATGTATAGTACTGTTCATTATGCTAATTGTCTCATTTACATACTCTTACAAATTAAAATCAATGCTTCCCTATTAATTTAATGACCGTAGACATTGTCATCTTTATAATAATGATAAAATGAAGCTTAAGTGTTGGTTAATTGCCAGGCAATTTAAAGCACACCCAATGGAAATGAAGTGTAAGGTTTCTCAAATGTTTGACTCCGAAGTCTTTTAACTTTTTTCTTTTGTTTAGGTTTTTTTTTCTATGCAACTTCAGACTATACTTTGTAGAAAAGGTTATTAATCCTCCCACTTTCAATGATGCATTATATTTAGATGTCAAATCTTTTCCTTTGGTAGACATTCTACTCAGCTTAATTGTTTTTTTTTTTTTTTTTTTTTTAGACATTCTACCAAGCTTAAGTTTTGTTTTTTGTTTTTTTTGTAATGGTGGTTTTGCAAAGTGGCAATATTAAATAATTAAGGGTTGTCATATATCTAACGATTAGGCCAAAAATTGGACCTGCTTCGGTTAAATATATATCCATAACAGTCCCTGGTTTTCATGACATACACTGTACTGAACAAAGCAGAAAATGCAGACTTTAAATGTAAGGCAGAAAGATGACTGATATTCATTAATAACTGAACTTGATTCAGTAGAATTTGTAGTGAGATACCAAGGATTTCAATGCTGAACAAGATGTTAGGTAGTATAACTTTTGAGAGCAATTATCAGTCCATTTACATGTATAAATTAATTGTGTATCCAAATTATTATTTTTTTATTGATGAATGGTGCATAATAAATATAACCAGGCTTGAGACTTGTAAAATTCCAAGGTATATATTTAAATAATGACTGAGTTAAATTTAAAATATTTTAGACCTAAGTGTTTAAAGATATTAAACATAATTGCAGAGTAAATCAATTCAGATACTACACGTGGCCATTTACCCAGTTAACACAACATTTTGATAACATTGCCACAGGGTTATATATAGATTAGACCATAGCAAACGTTAACATGACATTATTCTAATNTTTTTTAGACATTCTACCCAGCTTAAGTTTTGTTTTTTTTTTTCTAATGGTGGTTTTGCAAAGTGGCAATATTAAATAATTAAGGGTTGTCATACATCTAACGATTAGGCCAAAAATTGGACCTGCTTCGGTTAAATATATATCCATAGCAGTCCCTGGTTTTCATGACATACACTGTACTGTACAAAGCAGAAAATGCACACTTTAAATGTAAGGCAGAAAGATGACTGATATTCATTAATAACTGAACTTGATTCAGTAGAATTTGTAGTGAGATACCAAGGATTTCAATGCTGAACAAGATGTTAGGTAGTATCTTTTGAGAGCAATTGTCAGTCCATTTACTTGTTTAAATTTAATGTGTATCCAAATTATTATTTTTTTATTGATGAATGGTACACAATAAATATAACCAGGCTTGATACTTGTAAAATTCCAAGATATATATGTATATGATGACTGGGTTAAATTTAAAATATTTTAGACCTAAGTGTTTAAAGATATTACATATTTGCAGAGTAAATCAATTCAGATACTACACATGGCCATTTACCCAGTTAACACAACATTTTGATAACATTGCCACAGGGTTATATATAGATTAGACCATAGCAAACGTTAACATGACATTATTCTAATGTTCTTCACTGTCCATTTCATTTGAAAGATGTCAGGTGGGGATAGTCCATTCCAATCCAGGGGTGTCAGGTGGGGCAAGTGCATCCCATTTCAGGGGTGTCAGGCAGGGTGAGTCCATTCCATTTAAGGGGGTAACAGGTGGGGTGAGTCCATTCTATTTGAGGGGTTTAGGGTGAGATGAGTCCATTTTTGAGGGGTGTCAGATAGTGTGAGTCTATTTCATTTGAGGGGTGTCGGGTAGTGTGAGTCAATTTCATTTGAGGGGTGTCGGGTAGTGTGAGTCAATTTCATTTGAGGGGTGTCAGGTGGGGCAAGTTAATTCCATTTAAAGGGTGTCAGGTGGGGGGGGGGAATGAATTTGTTTCATTTTGCTGTAGAACAAAAATTTAATGTGAATTTTTAAAAAGCTGATTTAAAAATTCATACAAATCTAATCTATTAATATGGGTGGTTGGAGGAAACCGTTTTTAATATTCTCTTTCAGTGTTAAAACGGCTTACGTGCTCAAATTTCATTCTTTACAAAATGCCGGGCACATTTCTCATTGCATTGACGACTTTCAACTTTTTAGATTACTTTAGGTAGCATAGAAATAATAGAGTCTGAGGACAATTTTAAAAAAGAATTAAAAACTTATATCTTCAAAAAGTTTTATAATCAAGTTAACTGGCTGTTATCTTTTACACTGTACAATTTATTTTTAATATCTTAAAATCCCAACTGTCCTTTAGTTCAGATCTTATTATTTTAACTAACTTTTCATTTACTTTAGTTATCTTGTTCTGTTCATTTTACCCATGTGGATTTTAGACTAAATAAATATTATCATTATTATTACAGAAGACCGTCAATCACACAAACGTTCCGGAAATATTTAGAAATCAGTCCTCAAACATGAAATAATACTACTCATTTTTCCTTATCATTACTTCTATATTAATCATTATAATTTCATAACAAAAATGCTGAATTTTAAAGTATTTATTCAGTTTTGTTATAATAGATGCACGGATGAGCGTGGGGTTCTGGGCACCCGACCGTGGGTTATTTGCAGGCGCATGTTGTTAAGAATCTCGTTGAGCTTCTGAAAAGAGAAAGTAATTTTCACATATTGTAACACTTGTAGTAGGCCTACATGTTAACGCAAATTAGAAAAGGGCAAAATATCTAATATACAAATTTTTCTTCGAAGAATTTCACAAAAACATTGCGCATAATTTGGTTGTGCAATTAACTTTTAATATAGTGAACCGTGTAATGGTTGGAAAACATACGGCACACTGAAGACGGCAGGCTGAAGAAAATATGTATCTGGGAAATCATTATTTATTGTGCACTTAAAATGGGCATATGCGTGTCTTTACTGTTTTATATAAAGATCTTTGAGAACTTATCAATCATAAGCGAAAACAGAATACCCGATTTTCATTTGAAACTGAGAACCATTAGGGCTAGGATAGTATGTTACCTTACAGTGATAATAATTCATTTCTCAAAGTAGCGTTACAAAGGTTTCAGCACTGCTATAAACATTATAAATAATAACAAAAAATGCAAATACTGATTTGTTTAAGGTAAAAATCAATAAAAAGGGAAGGAAATTAAGATTATTTAGTTTAAATAAAAAGGTTTTGAAATTCCTTTATGAACTATCGCGCTTGTCGTCAAAAGAGACGTTTGTATTGTTGATCAACTTTGACCATAGAATTTCACTGTGGAATTGATATACACATTGACTGGACACGCTTATCTTTGGATCAGAATCTTCGAACTGGGACAAACATCATCTAATAAATTCATCAGTGAGTAATACGTATATTTAAACACACACACACACACGCCATTAAAAAAAAATAGATTGAAATGTTCGTTATCAATTATCAAGGGGAACACAAAATATTCAAACAGAGCTAAAGTGTGCAGACCTAAAAGATTTAAGCAATCTTAGGTTATTATCAAAGGTGAGAGCGCCCTTCATTCCGTGCATTCAGTTTGGAGTCCCAAATTCTATCTGAGTGACATACAAATAAAAATGGGAATAGTTGTACAAGGATTCTGCGCCTTTAGCATTCAATGCTGGTGATCATTGTAAAAAAAGGTGATACTCACATACATGCATTTGCCTCTACGCCTTGTAAAAGGTCAACCTTGTGACTGCACCACACATTTTGTTGCGTCTACACCCCACCGTGTCCAACTGTCAAGTGAGCGTTCGGGAAGACAGCTCGCACTACGATGAACAACTTATTGTTATGCAAATAACAACAGGTAGGCCTATGTCTCATTAAGGTGGGAGTCTGTAACCGAAACTGTTCACTAATGTTCAGTCCGTTTTATAGATGTCACGTACAATTACGTTACCACAGGATTACAATGTAGGCCTATTATATTGGTTAGACCTTCAGCAAAGTGAACGTTATTTTAACCTTTTACACTGTCACTATTAGCATAATTATTCCGAGCAGCAGCTTATTTTAAAATTTCGGTTTGGGTTAGTCGGCGACCAGACCTGTGGGGATTTTAAAACCTTTTGACTCTCGGTCCGAAAAAAAAGACGGAAAGCATAAACTATTATAGTCAAAACAAAAGTCAAAAGTACCGGGTAGTGTTCATTACTTACGGCTACTTACATATAAAATTTATATTGAATATTCAATATACGTCCTTAATTAAACAGACATCAATACTGTTACGCATATTATCAAAATTATTTAAAGAGAGTTTAAAAGGGGCATTGATAGTTTTTTGGTGTTTAGGATGAACTAATTAATTGTTTTAACCTCATTTAAGAAATACTTTCCAGTTAATTTGCTCGCAAGCTCAGCTGACACAAGAGTGGATAAGACCAGCTGTACGTACGTTCGGATGCTATGAATACCGTTGCGAAGGTCACAAACGTTTGATCCTATTCATATGAAGGTTCACAAACAACTAATCGACATTAGAGGATCACAATTTAATATATTATATATTTTTAATGTATGACAAACATCACAAGTATATAACATAATAAAATTTATGATAAGTATATTCTTTAGTTTCTTTCTTTCACGTGCCAAAAACTTTACTTTTTACTTTTATTTTCAGTACGAAACGGATAACGTACACATTGAATGTAGAGTCCATAAAGAATACTGATATTCATTAATTGTGTGAACTTGATTCAGAGGCACTTTTCGCCCTGAACAACGAAATAGTGCTGTGGAAAACTTTAGATACCAAGGATTTAAACGCTAAACGAAAGGTGGCGCCACTGACTAAGAATACTATAAGGTTAACAACGCTGTAAAGTTCAAATGTCAGCTTGCCGATTATTTGGAAAGCCATTTCCTCAAGATTTATAATTCCATTTTCTGGTAGAAAAAACAGCACCAAACTCGTCACGTAGGGCAAACACAAAAAGAGAAACGATATGGACGAAGTCAAAAGGCACACGGTGCCAACTAATTCTCGTTTTGCGTTTGAGGAACTTGCAGAAGAGATTTGTTTCCGCTTTTTCGCTTGGATGTTCATTACGGCAGCTANGACTAAAACGGCTTACATGCTCAAATTTCATTCTTTACAAAATGCCGGGCACATTTCTCATTGCATTGACGACTTTCAACTTTTTAGATTACTTTAGGTAGCATAAAAATAATAGAGTCTGAGGACAATTTTAAGAAAGAATTAAAAACTTATATCTTCAAAAAGTTTTATAATCAAGTTAACTGGCTGTTATCTCTTACACTGTACAATTTATTTTTAATATCTTAAAATCCCAACTGTCCTTTAGTTCAGATCTTATTATTTTAACTAACTTTTCATTTACTTTAGTCATCTTGTTCTGTTCATTTTACCCATGTAAAGTCTACTGAACATTTTAAATGGATTTTAGACTATGAATAAATATTATTATTATTATTACAGAAGACCGTCAACCACACAAACGAGATCTGTCCTCAAACATGAAATAATACTACTCATTTTTGCTTATCATTACTTCTATATTAATCATTATAGTTTCATAACAAAAATGCTGAATTTTAAAGTATTTATTCAGTTTTGTTATAATAGATGCACGGATGAGCGTGGGGTTCTGGGCACCCGACCGTGGGTTATTTGCAGGCGCATGTTGTTGAGAATCTCGTTGAGCTTCTGAAAAGAGAAAGTAATTTTCACATATTGTAACACTTGTAGTAGGCCTACATGTTAACACAAATTAGAAAAGGGCAAAATATCTAATATACAAATTTTCTTCGAAGAATTTCACAAAAACATTGCGCATAATTTGGTTGTGCAATTAACTTTTAATATAGTGAACCGTGTAATGGTTGGAAAACATACGGCACACTGAAGACGGCAGGCTGAAGAAAATATGTATCTGGGAAATCATTATTTATTGTGCACTTAAAATCTTTACTGTTTTATATAAAGATCTTTGAGAACTTTTCAATCATAAGCGAAAACAGAGTACCCGATTTTCATTTGAAACTGAGAACCATTAGGGCTAGGATAGTATGTTACCTTACAGTGATAATAATTCATTTCTCAAAGTAGCGTTACAAAGGTTTCAGCACTGCTATAAACATTATAAATAATAACAAAAAATGCAAATACTGATTTGTTTCAGGTAAAAATCAATAAAAAGGGAAGGAACTTAAGATTATTTAGTTTAAATAAAAAGGTTTTGAAATTCCTTTTTGAACTATCGCGCTTGTCGTCAAAAGAGACGTTTGTATTGTTGATCAACTTTGACCATAGAATTTCACTGTGGAATTGATATACACATTGACTGGACACGCTTATCTTTGGATCAGAATCTCCGAACTGGGACAAACATCATTTAATAAATTCATCAGTGAGTAATACGTATATTTAAACACACACACACACGCCATTTAAAAAAAAATAGATTGAAATGTTCGTTATCAATTATCAAGGGGAACACAAAATATTCAAACAGAGCTAAAGTGTGCAGACCTAAAAGATTTAAGCAATCTTAGGTTATCATCAAAGGTGAGAGCGCCCTTCATTCCGTGCATTCAGTTTGGAGTCCCAAATTCTATCTGAGTGACATACAAATGAAAATGGGAATAGTTGTACAAGGATTCATGTTGTTTCTTTCGTCTTCGCCTTTAGCATTCAATGCTGGTGATCATTGTAAAAAAAGGTGATACTCACATACATGCATTTGCCTCTACGCCTTGTAAAAGGTCAACCTTGTGACTGCACCACACATCTTGTTGCGTCTACACCCCACCGTGTTCAACTGTCAAGTGAGCGTTCGGGAAGACAGCTCGCACTACGATGAACAACTTATTGTTATGCAAATAACAACAGGTAGGCCTATGTCTCATTAAGGTGGGAGTCTGTAACCGAAACTGTTCACTAATGTTCAGTAAGTCCGTTTTATCGATGTCACGTACAATTACGTTACCACAGGATTACAATGTAGGCCTATTATATTGGTTAGACCTTCAGCAAAGTGAACGTTATTTTAACCTTTTACACTGTCACTATTAGCATAATTATTCCGAGCAGCAGCTTATTTTAAAATTTCGGTTTGGGTTAGTCGGCGACCAGACCTGTGGGGATTTTAAAACCTTTTGACTCTCGGTCCGAAAAAAAAGACGGAAAGCATAAACTATTATAGTCAAAACACCTCCCATGTCGTACCGGGTAGTGTTCATTACTTACGGCTACTTACATGAAAGATTAAACCAAGGACGTATATTGAATATTCAATATACGTCCTTGATTAAACAGACATCAATACTGTTACGCATATTATCAAAATTATTAAAAGAGAGTTTAAAAGGGGCATTGATAGTTTTTTGGTGTTTAGGATGAACTAATTAATTGTTTTAACCTCATTTAAGAAATACTTTCCAGTTAATTTGCTCGCAAGCTCAGCTGACACAAGAGTGGATAAGACCAGCTGTACGTACGTTCGGATGCTATGAATACCGTTGCGAAGGTCACAAACGTTTGATCCTATTCATATGAAGGTTCACAAACAACTAATCGACATTAGAGGATCACAATTTAATATATTATATTTTTTTAATGTATGACAAACATCACAAGTATATAACATAATAAAATTTATGATAAGTATATTCTTTAGTTTCTTTCTTTCACGTGCCAAAAACTTTACTTTTTACTTTTATTTTCAGTACGAAACGGATAACGTACACATTGAATGTAGAGTCCATAAAGAATACTTATATTCATTAATTGTGTGAACTTGATTCAGAGGCACTTTTCGCCCTGAACAACGAAATAGTGATGTGGAAAACTTTAGATACCAAGGATTTAAACGCTAAACGAAAGGTGGCGCCACTGACTAAGAATACTATAAGGTTAACAACGCTGTAAAGTTCAAATGTCAGCTTGCCGATTATTTGGAAAGCCATTTCCTCGAGATTTATAATTCCATTTTCTGGTAGAAAAAACAGCACCAAACTCGTCACGTAGGGCAAACACAAAAAGAGAAACGATATGGACGAAGTCAAAAGGCACACGGTGCCAACTAATTCTCGTTTTGCGTTTGAGGAACTTGCAGAAGAGATTTGTTTCCGCTTTTTCGCTTGGATGTTCATTACGGCAGCAATTTTGACATTCATGATTAACATGAAGAGGAATAAAAGTACATATCCTGACATCCGCACGGCGGCTGACTTGCCCATCTTTTTCATGACATGGGTATAACTTTCAAGTGAAAACGCACATTTATTTTCCAACATCATCTGTGGAAGATTTGTGGAAAACAGAAGTCCCCCGATAAAGGAAATGATCAAAGCGAGTAAGGCGAACTGAAAAAATGAGAGAATATATTTCTTTCAATCATAGAGATCAGTAGTAACCGTGTTCCAGTTTACTTTTTCTACTAGTAGATGGAATACTGAATTTACACCACTGATTGGCCACTTTAAATATCAAAATATTGCCAGATATTATTTTGGCAGCCATCTTGGAAAATATGGTCCGGTGATGAAGTGTTTGGCAAGTACGAGTTTGTTCGAAACCAAAATTATCACTAGGCCTACTTATGTTTCGATCAATTTCCACAAGTTTCTGTCACAAAAATGAACAATTATCGTCGATGACCATAACACCTGTATTGAATAGAAACAACGCAAAAAATACTATGCACTTACCGATTTCATGAGAGTCGAGTGAGAACATCCAAACATTTTCTTTAAAGGAAAACATACGACAAGGAATCTGTCAAAGGTCATTAGGCAGACCATGAATGCACATGTGTCTTGGGTGAACACTAGCAGGACGGGTATCGGTATACATGACCACCCTGGCAAAGAGTCCGCTATAGAGATTGTAAAAAGAATAAGTATACTTTCGGCGAATGTCACTAGCAAGTAAAAACAGTTTGTAAGAGCAAGAAAAACCGGTAGCAGGACCGTACTTCGGCTTTTCTTTGGGTTGCAGAGTAGAACAGCCATAATAATACTATTGGCGAAAAGTCCTAATGGGCCGAAGCCGATGGTGAAGTAAGCATAAAGTAGCGTATAGCGTCCCATCTCATCGAAATCAATGGATGAAAACAATTCGAAACATTGCTGTAAGGAGTTTGTCACTGTTACGGTATGCAACACGCCCTCTGCAGGGTGGAAAACTGACGGACAAACTTGCAAAGTCAATGAGGTTATGTTAAATCGCATTTCTATGGGATAATCGCTGTCTCTGAACTGGCAAAACGAAGGTGATGGAAGTGGGGAACCATCTGGAGTCTTCGGTTGAATGCAGATATATTTTGTATCATTGAGTGGGTAATTAAAATGCGTGTTGTTACCCAAGCATTCGTCCTTCGATACATCAAATATTGGTGTTATTTGAACCGTCTTTGAGTTTAACTCAAGCACTCCACAGTCTCCAACAAACGTGTCCGCTGAGAACCATGTGTTTTCAGATTGAAAAACGGTTCCCCTGCTACTGTTGCCCTTTAGCACGCAGTGGAACGTCTGGATAGAGTCCTGAAGCAAGCTAGAATACTCCTCAAGGAAAACGGGATGAGCTTTGTTCATGTCCAGAACCCTTAGACAAACTTGAGTATTTTCTCTCATACTTGTGACAAAGTTCTCAGCGACATCCTCTACCGTGTCATTTTCTCCGGCGGCATTGCTACTCATTTCAATGATGTCGGCAATTATCTTTCTGCCATCTGCTAGAAGTCTGTCCATGGTCTGTCTAAAATTGGCGAAGCTGGAATTCTGTCCAGCAAATTCCAACTCCGTGCAGAGGCTTTCGTTAAGCCCCATGAGGAATAGGGTCTGATGGAAGGGCGTTTCCAGAAGCAATCTCTGGTAGGCCAGCTTGCAAGTGGGTTCAAAATACTTTCGGACAAATGAAGACTGGTCGGGCATGCCCAAACCGGCTGTCGTTACTACCTGTTCAAATGCTGCTTGGGACATGTTCACGTGGCAGCCGACGAGAACTTCCACGTTTCCCACTGGCGATGTGTCAAGTGATCCCATACGTAGTATTTGGAACACGGACAATCGTAATACACACATAGGTATGTAGTAATACACCATGGTGGAGGGGGTGGCGAATTCACGAAAGGCTATACAACGAAAAATTTGAACTAATGTCGAGAGCTCTCTCTTATTCTTCGGTATAGAAAAACTAATAAACTGAGACTGTTGATATGCTAGGAAGAGCTCTGCTTTTACTCCTTCAAATACCGTTCAGTCCTTCAGGCGCCACGCCTATATGCAGTGATTGGCAGAATGGATCTGCCTTAACATCTCAAAATGTCATCAAATCGCCCCAACGCACTGTGTCACGCCAATACAGTGGTTGGCACGTCGGCAGAAGGGCTCTACGCTCCCCATTCCCTTCCTACATATATGGTGCCGAGTTCTCCAAGCTGCCTTTCCGCAAATGCCTTAACCACTCTGTGACCGACTAGTTTTTTTTTCTTTTGTAGTTTGCTCGAGCAATGCACAATGAAAAGGTTTTAAAAACCTTTTATTTCTGTGTAATAGCAATACTTCAAGATTTAACAAAATACTATTATTTTTTGTAAAAGAAAATCCATTGAAGCCGCGGGGTATCTAGCGTAACCCAATTTTCAGAATTAAAAAATCCCTTATTGCAGATGAAGTCCGATGGAAAAAAGACAGACAGAAAGAAAAAGGTTATTCCTGATGAATGCGCATTATTTTTGCAATGGTAATTGATATTTTCCATCGGATTGACATGATCACAGTTTCCTGTAATTCGGATACAATCTTTACCGGTGTAACTTTTCAAATTTTGTAGAAAATAATTAGTTGTTTTGTCCTGGGCATTAAAAGCTTAGCTAATTTTTTGAAACATAAAGACATGCACACAACAATGATAGAAGACCTCGTGAAACGAATACGTTTACATAACCTGTAAGTGATAGGATAACTCGACAGGATATACCGACTGAAAGAAATTGGAAATGTACTGTGGTGTCTTTTCTTTCAAATAAGCTAATGAATGCCTTTTAAGAAGGAAATGATTTGTGTGTTATTGTTTCCTTTAATGATGATATCATAAGATTTCTTGGTAAAAAGTAACTGATCGTCTTTATTTTTCCTTTTGAGAGACCTTTTGGTCTTTCCAATTAGTGCCTTTTGATGTTTCATACGACTAGCATTTTGAAAGCAAACCCTAAAGGTTTTGCGTCATTATAATATCTCATTTCGCCAAGAAAATTTCAATGAAACTACTAGTACTTCTCAGATTCGACCGTCTGTGCTTAATAAATGATGCTAAAGGTTTTACCAAATTGAAATTGTCTCCGATTCTTCTAAACGACGCTTTTTACTACAGTTCGGAGCTACAGTTGAATGAACACTATTAATGATCTGTAGGACTTGCCTGCAATTTGTACACCTGCACATACCTGCAATGACACAGACGTTTTGTTTTATCCGTGTTTCGAATTTTATGAAAATGTAGAGGAATGTCCAAAGTGAGAAAAGTGTGCAAAATAAAAAAATGGGGTCTTTCGAAGTAAAAAAGGAGCCACTGAAAATAGTTTCGTAGTCGATTATGATTTACATTAGCCTCTTTTTTCCGATTTATTTTTACTTTTACCCTTAAAATTGTGAGAAGACACGGAGAAAATGTACTAGAAGATGTGAACAGTTCATATTTTCCTGGAAAACGTGATCAAATTTTGTCTACAAATGAGAGAGGGACTAGTAATGTATCTGCGAAATTTTGCATCGTGTTTACGTATTAAAAAGACCGTCTAGTGGCGAGTACGATTTTTCATTCATTCTTTCGCTTTTTTTACTTTTCTTCTTTTTTTATTAAATCATGCTTTTATTCAATTTTTTAATTAAAGAAAGGACTTTTCCCATCACATCCCTATTTGAATTGATGAAAAGCAGCAAAATTCACTAGACGATACTTCATACTTAATTTTAATAATTCTAAATATTTCTTTCTCAAATTGCATCTCAGTTATTAATTCTTTAAATGTTGTTTCACAAACTCTGATTATTCTCACGATTTTTCTTCAATTCGCGAATTGCCGTGTTGTCACAAAAACGAGAACTTGCTAGCAACAGATATTACGTTTACAAGCAAGGGCCTGATCCAGATGCAAAGCGCCCTCTACCGGGTTCACAGAGGGTCGGCGCTGACAACCAAAGCAATCAATGCGTTCAAAGGTTTGAATAAGTCTCTTTTATCAGCGATTAAAGGAGAGCGATCCTAAGCCGTATAGCTTACACAAACTGCCCTTGTTTGACGGGCAAACAGGTTTTGTAAAGGGCCTTTAACTAAAGGTGGTTTCTATATACTGGGCCGGGCTTGTTGTCAGGTAGCGACCCCATTTGGTTGAGCACGAGCACATTTTTGTGTTTTGGTAATTATTGTGTTTTTACGGTCGGTTTGATCGCTGGTGTGTACAAATATCAAGTTTTAGCCACGGAAGGAATCTGAGGCTGTTGCCACGCGATAATTGCAGTGGGATATTGTATCCACCATGGCTGCCGATGGTAAGTTTTTAAGCTCTCTTTGATGTTAGCAACTGCACATATATTAATAAGGCTTATTATCACGGGTTCTGTATGCCAACCAAGTCTACCCAAGCCCCTCTTTTTTCGGACAGTCAACTACTGTACAGCTGTGTAAATCTCGAATTCAATGTAACAATAAATGGGTCCCCTGACAAGGTTTTGCATGCAGGTTTGCACAACCGTTTAAAAGTCTACTACTATATATAAGTTGGCAAACTTGATCTGTCTTGCGCAAGTGACATTTACATTTGGTGCTCTTTTCATATCTTTATTTGTTTTAACATGAAACATCAGTCTGATCAGTGGGTCTGTGCATCCATGGAGTACGTGCACCAGATTGCCGCTCGTGCATCGGTTTTTGATTCTAGTTTTCTGTTCTTTACGAGATGACAGACGATAATCTTTGCAGAATGGTTTCATTCAGTCTATTTCCTATCATGGTCAAGTAAGAATAGAACATGTACAAGAGCACCATTCTGTGCACCTAAAGATGGGGTGCTGTGACCTGTTTCTCGCGCGTTCTCAAAATTTGCTGATGTCTTTCTACTGCCTTTCCGTGTAGACACAAGAAGTTACTACATGTGTATCAAATGATAAAGGATGCTTAGTGTAGTTTTACTTTGAATTAAATACGCATATTATACCTATAACGCCAGAG
>NW_019775058.1:63460-78460 GCF_001039355.2 Lingula anatina | reverse complement strand
AAAATAAAATAAAATCCAAATAGTCAATAGTCTTTAGAAGGAATATTATAAAACGCATAAAAATCTATTTCCCTCCATCGCGATCGTTGTGCGCAGTTGCGACTTTATGCGCATGCGCCAGATTAAAATCTTAAAACAACTTTATTTGCAAATAACATTTTAAGAAAACTAATTACAAAATTAAAGCTATCTAAATTTTGAATTAATATTGAGCAACAGTGTTAGAGTTTATTCTTATACAGAATATAGACAGTAAAATTTATAAAGTTTTGCAAATGCAAAATTAATCACAACGAAGGCCTTTCGCTCATAAAATAACACGGCTGATATATAAATACTCGCGGATAAATGGTCTTCGTTTATTTCCATTTTTGACCAATTTTTAGACCCCCTCTTGGCCCATGAGGGGGTAAAAAAAAAAAAAGAAAGAAAGAAAAGTAGTCCACGGACCAAGCTACACGCAAGACAAATCGAAGTCAGGCGATGTTTGCAACTTTACCAACGCGAACACTGCTCTGCTTTGCTCTTCGGTCCAGGTTGACGATGACCAACCGGCTTTTTCTTCCGTTATGAGTTAGCCCTTTCGCCCTTAAAATACTTAAGCTGATATATAGGTACAGGCAGAATCACAATATTAATTTATTTCTATTTTTGACCAATTTTAAGCAACTCTTATTCATAATAATTGAAAATAAAAAAATTTAAAGAATAAAAAATAATTCAAATAAAATAAAATTCAAATAATCAATAGTCTTTTGAATCAATATTGTTAACAAGATTAAAAAATCAATGAACATTGTTTCTATTTCTGAACATTGTTAAAAAAAATTGCCTTTGTGCACGCGCCATATTAAAATATTGTACATTTATTTGCAAATACCATTTTTAGATAATTTATTACAAAATTATTGCTTTCTAAATTTTTCATCAATATAGGCCAACAGTGTAGGGGTTGAATCTAATACTTGATTTAAACAAATTAATTAATAAACCTTTGCAAATGCAAAATTAATCATAAGTTATGTCTTGCGCTCGTAAAATAATACGGCTGATGTATAATACTGGCGGAACACAAATCATCATTTATTTCCATTTTTGACCAATTTTTAGACCCCCTTTGCCTCCATTAGGGGGTAAAATGTAAATGAAGTAGTACACGGATCATGTACCCGGATAGTTAGAGCACTATAGTTAGCTTTCTCCCTATATATCTGCACATGTCTGAGATACATAGGCATTGCTGATGTGGTTTATACATGAAATCAAGATCGAGCTAGCAATACCGAAATCTAGACGCAAGAGTAGGATCATGCAATACCTAACTAAGGCTTGTCAAAGTAAAGCGATGTCTTCTTCCTTGCTAACGCAGACATTACTTTCACAGTATCACAGTTAGCGAGTCTCTTAATAATCAGGTCATTCAGTCGCCATCTCTCAAGGTGATAGAAGGTTACAAACCACTTCCATTGTAACGTATAATTCGCTTAAAAATACTTTCCATGCTTCAACAAACACAACACTTCAGGTTTAAATACTTCTACTCAAGACCTTAACAATATAAAAAAAATCAGGGTACATTAATGGGATAGCCTGCCAGTGACATGACATGGCCCGTAAGGTGCTGCCGCCAGTCGGCCAAAATAAGCACTAAAATGCAGCAGGGGGGAGGGCATGTAAAACTGGCACCAGGCAGTAAAATTTCACCCTGATATGAAAAATAACACATCAAATTAAAGGTAAATGAACAAATTTATTTCAAAATTTTCAAATGATCCAAAATTGAAAAATAAACTCATTTTTCTCTTATATGCAAATTTTCTTGCTTCAAACTTAGTAAACAAGGAAGGCCGGGAGTGCCGTATAACCTGGCCCCCGTTTCACAAAAAAACTTAAGTCGGTTTCCCTGACTTAGGGCTTGGTTACCAACGTAATTAAGTCGTTACGTCACTAAGTCCCGTTTCACAAAGAATCTAAAAGGTCGCTTACGTCGTCTTTTTCTTAGCTGTAAGTCGACGATGTCAAGCCTCCTCGGGAAGAGACTTAAGTCGGCAAGCTCAACTAAAACTCGGTAAATGAGAGCATAAACAACAAAAATTTGGAAAGAACATACCTCCTTCAAGATATTGTGTTATAATATCCTTGAATAGCACTGACATTTATGGAATATTGAAATAAAAAATAAAATTCCACTTTACCCAGCCGATCGCGTGTTTGTTTATGTTTTTGACCGCTAGACGTCCCTCACTAGTGTTCCACGACAAGCTAATGTTTAACTGTTGCTTTGAAGTTGTATTGAAGTTAAACTAATCAATAAAGTTAAAAAACAAACTTTGTTTGTGTTTTGGCTGACTTTTATCGTTGATAAACGATCGTTCTCGGCCGAAAGAGGCCATGAAACGTCATGTCTTGTGAAACTTTTGCAATTTTACACCTCCTTTTCTTGAAGAGTTTCTCGTGCGCGTCGACTACGGTAAGCACGCCAAGCTAAGACGTTATATTCTTTGTGAAACACTCCAAGTCGACTTCAGCTAAGTCGACCTAGCTAGGCCACCCAGCTCGAGTAAGACGTCTACGGATTTAAGATTCTTTGTGAAACGGGGGCCTGAACGCTCGACGCCGAGCTGTATGTGAAATATTGCGAGTGTATTGCCTCGCTTGCGGCTCGACAACACTCGAGTTAATTTCCCGTACAGCACAGCGTCGAGTGTTTTATCTGGCTTAAACCACGGCCTCAAATTGGCTACTGCACCAGTGAGTAACGGGAGCAACAGACCGTGGAACGCACTCGTTCTTACTCTCCATATGATAAAATTTACCTTTATTTGCGAATAATGTTTTCGGGTGTATATTATAAATTTTGTGCTATCTAAATTATACATTAATAAAGAACAACAGTATAAAGTTTGAATCTTGTACGTAATATTATCAAATTAATTTACAAAGCTTTACAAATACAAAATTAATCATGAGTATGATCTTTCCTTCATAAAATAACATATTGATACATAGCTGCTGATGGAAACAGCAGTGAACTAGAGTCAATAAAATTGTCCAATTTTTTTATCCCTTGGCATTAAACGGGGGACACAGCAGAGATGTAGTAAAACTTGGAGTGGACCATGCTTCACGTAAGGTTTGTCAAAATGAGGAGAAATCTCACAAACCCTGCTTTTCTTATGCCGTTCTGTATGAAAATATTCATCTGCTTTTTCACATGTATCACTCTTAACCTCGTCACTATGACAGTGGTGCATTTGGTAAAAAAAATTTAACTGTCTATATATGACTGGGTTCCCATGCCTAGATCAATCCACCCGGATCGGTCTATCTCCATAGGGACTCTCACTAAATTGCTCACGCCTACTGAATCAGCTAGGGGGTAAATATAATTACCCCCTAAAAGCTTTACTAGCCTGCCACGCCTAGTAAAGCTGTTAGGGGGCTTAAGGCGGGAAAGGCAGCTCCAAGCGGGACAGAGCTGTGACGTTCGAGGCATGTGACTTCCAAATTTGGAAGGGCCCCACACAAAGTTTTGCCGAACACGCCCCCCCCCTTTTTGCCACTGGTCACTAGAGTCAGTGTTGCTGAGAGAAATCAAGATCGAGCTAGCAATACCAAAATCTAGAACCTAGGGTACATTTGGGGGGAAATGTAAAAAAAAAAAAAAATAATAATAATAATAATAATGATAATAAAAAAATCCCCTTCCATCGCGCTCTTTATACTTTGTACGCATGCGCCATGTTAAAACATTGTAATATTATTTACATTTTAAGAGCATAAATTATAAAACAAGTGCTTCTAAATTTTTTATCAATGCAGACCTACAATTTAAGAGTTTATTCTTGTATTTAATATGGACAAATTAATTTATAAAGCTTCGCAAATGAAAAAAAAAAAAAATTATGAGTTCTACGCTTTAAATATTAACCTGCTTTTTCACATACAACACGCTTTCTCTAACCCAATTACTGACAGTGGTCAGTTTAATTAAAAAAAAAAATAATAAATAATAATTATAATAATAATGAAATAAAATAAAATAAATAAATTGTGTATATACCTGTATCATAACTCATGTTGCCAGGGTCAGAAGTATTACCGTTTCCAATTGCCAGGTGTAGTGAAAGGCTGAAAATATCCACTTCCTCTGCCATCGTTATCTTCCATTAACATTAAACACACACTTTATTGAAATTTTGCATGCTAACATGCCAATGACACCTTTGGCGAGTATAATTTAACATTTTTATTATCTTAATCATGTATGTATATAGAAAAATATTAAAAAGGGGTAATTTTATTAATAGTGTAAACAAACGAAATTTCAAACCTTTGCAATTGAAAAATTATTCATGAATGAGATACTTTTCGTTCATAAAATAACGTGGCTCCAGTCAACGTGCCGAAATTTGGTCATTATGCTGGTACGTGTAAATCTTGGATTCATCCGAGTATCATACTAGCTTATTTTTATAGCCCCTTTTTTCAGCATGAGGGGGGCATTAAAGTCAACTGACACCTCCTTCTAATGTAATAATCCTGGTTCCGCCCCTGATGTCCATATAGGCCCTTTTCAATAGATTATCCATTTATTTATTACTTTAATTAGTACAAGTAGGCCTACATCTGTACACTGAGTAGCCTATGACTTGACAAAAAACTACATTTTATAGCTATCGTTTTAAAACTACAGGGCACTTTGCTTACCCAGAGACTGATATTCTGAAAATAATAGGCCTACGACAAAATACTGTACTAAGAACTCGTATATATGCGTGTCAATTAACTACATAAATCATCAAGGGATCACCACCAAAATGTAACTGATTCTTAAGTAGTCAATTTTTAATTTATCCTGAAAATTTCATTAAAATTCACCCAGAACTTTTTGAGTTAAACTGTTTACTATATGGCAGAGGTAGTGTTACTTATAGCTCGAGAGGACAGCATGTCTTGGGTCTCTCGAGGTACGCTTCTCTGTAGGAGCCAGCCATATAGCAGGATAATGACGGAGTCCACGAAAACCTTGAATTTCTTCAAAATATGTCCCAAAGATATAACCGATGCACGTAAGTTTTCATGTGTTTTTCAATTTGGGTACCTTTCGTTCATTACGGATAATTATTGAACGCCAGATTAACCTTGCCGTGACATACCAAGATATTTTTGTCGTCAGCGTCCCAATGTTTACATCTCAGTGTGCTGAAGCCCCCGATACGATACTGTACACTGGGCGTCTTTTCTGCGTCCTGTAGTATGGACCCATTTGAGAATAAAATGATAATAATAATGATAATAATTTACGTGCAGACAACTGGTCGATCATTGAGCATTTATTCTACAAGGAAAGCTCCTTTCAAAGACCACAGCGGTGCCAGTATTCATTGGTCGCACAATGGACGCCGTCCAGTGTAAAGGGGGGTTCACGGCGACAGTGATTCTTCCAGACAAATTCAGCAGAATTCTCTTAACCCCTTACTTGTTTTGTCTTTATTTTTGGAAGTCGATTTTTTTCTCTATCGACAATAGTGACAGATAGCTAGACTACAAGACACAATACCTTGATAGGAATCGTATCCAATACCAGAATGACAAGGAAAGCATATGACATCCGCAGTTTGTCTGTATTACCTCAATTTACCTGTCTTTCCTTGTCCTTCTGTATCATTCTGTTATTTAGTATGACGGCCTTAATTTGGTAGCTACATGTACGTGTATATAGTGAGAAATCCTATTGCACATAATTAAATATACTTAGATATAATACCCATGTGTCTTTCTCGGTGTTCGAAATTAATGCTGGACCGTCTGCCCAGGGTCAGCAACTTTAAGAAGGGCCAAGAAGTTTTCCCTCCCGGCAGACATTCAGTCCAGCTACTTTGCAAGATGAATGGACCTTCAGTCCAGCAACTAATTTTCCNTTAAATATATTTTGTAACTTCTGTGTATAACGCTCAACACAAAATAAAATCTAAAGAATCAATGCCAAAATTAGAAAAAGAATATAACCTGAAAAACACAGAAAGCGCAGATGCCCGTCAAGCCATCTCCAGTTTAACGGAAAGCCTATGAATCATCACCAAAATCGCTTCAAAGTTGGTCCCTTTCTGACCTGTCCAGAATGTCCAATCAAAACCCATGTTACTTTCTGAATTAGGCTGTCAACGCAAATCCACGTTCCATCGTTCGACTTTTCGACTGGTCCTAACTTGTAATTATGTTACGGTGGGGTGGGGATAGGTGGGGATAAGGGACGAGGTGGGGATAAGGAATGAGGTAGGAATAGCCGATGAGGTGGGGATACGGGATGGTTTCTGCCTTTCGCAAGCTTGCCTCAAAGTGTTTGGAACATTCATATTTTATCCTCTCACACAATAATAATAATAATAATAATAATAATAATAATAATAATAATAATAATGAATGAATGAATAAATAAATAAATAAATAAATAAATAAATAAATAAATAAATAAATAAAAACAAATCAATAAAAAGCCGTGTCCAGCACAGGGGTCCGTTTAAGCGAGTATATTACGTAATAGGCCCCTAATCTTGTCATTCAGTTGCCAGTCTCTCGCAACGTATATACTGCTTGGTGTGTAATGATCTTTATTCAATATACAAAAAACAACATAGTCACTTTGAGCATCTTACCAGAATGGATAAATTAAAAACCCTAATGACTGGTAAGAATAAAGAACATGTTATTGCTCTTGCCAAGTATTTATGGTTAGCCTTCCAAAAAAGGGACTGTGCTGCACCCATAACCAGTTGAGTAGGTAGAGCCATTTGGGCTCTGCCAAATATGTTTTGTATTTTTTTTCATACAAGGAGTCATACAATATCACTATTGATCATAATTCATGTTTATATATATTTGCATTCCTTTGTACATTTTCATCTATCCATGTAGATGCATACGTTACAATAAAGCATGTAAAGTGAACAACAAAACAACAACGGCAACAACATAACTTTACCAGCAGTAATGATGTGTAGCTTTTATCTTTGTTTTAAATCGATTATTTCACCAACGTATGTGGACCCTAGAAATTGAGCTTCCGTCAAGAAGGCTAATGTTAAGCCTACTTTTAAAAAAGTAAAAGATCGGCATTTAAGATGGCCTCTTTAGAGCCGCTCTAAAGGCACGCCTCGAAAAAACTTCCTCAACATTCTCTCTTGCTCTCTTGTTGTATTGTTACTTGCGAAAACAAAAATCTGGTCTGTTCGTATTGTATTGTTTTGTATTTTTCCTCTCTGTGCTTAACTTGCTAGACTTAATCACTATGACAGTGGTGCATCTGATACAATACAATTAATCCATCTATATATCATAACCGTAAACTCATTTTGCCAGCGTGAGAAGCATTTTAATTTGTTAAAACATTTCCCCTTTGCATAAAGGTCTAGTAGTAGGCCTACTCTGCGTAAAAAGGGAATTTTTCATTTCTGTGTAATTTATTTACACTTTCTGGTGACAAAAAGCATAAAAAGAGTTAATAGTCTTTAGAAGGAATATTAATAAAACGCTTAAAAATCTATTTCCCTCCATCGCGATCGTTGTGCGCAGTTGCGACTTTATGCGCATGCGCCAGATTAAAATCTTAAAACAACTTTAATTGCAAATAACATTTAAAGAAAACTAATAACAAAATAAGTGCTATCTAAATTTTATATTAATATTGAGCAACAGTGTTAGAGTTTATTCTTTTATAAAATGTAGGCAGTAAAATTTATAAAGCTTTGCAAATGCAAAATTAATCACGACGAAGGTCTTTCGCTCGTAAAATAACACGGCTGATATATAATAACTGGCGGAAGAATAGGCTTCGTTTATTTCCATTTTTGAATAATTTTTAGGACCCCCCTTGGCCCATGAGGGGGTAAAACAAAAATGAAGTAATTTACGGACCAAACTACACACAAGATAAATCGAAGTCAGGCGATGCATGCAACTTTGCCAACGCGAACACTGCTCTACTTTGCTCTTCGGTCCAGGTTAATGATGACCAACTGGCTTTTTCTTACGTTATGAGTTAGCCCTTTCGTTCTTAAAATACCTAAGTTGTATAAACGTACTGGCAGAATCACAATATTAATTTATTTCTATTTTTGACCAATTTTTAGCAACCCTTATTCATAATAATTAAAATAATAAAAAATAAATAAAATAAAATAAAATCCAAATAATCAATAGTCTTTAGAAGGAATATTAATAAAACGCATAAAAATCTATTTCTCTGCATCGCGATCGTTGTGCGTAGTTGCGACTTTATGCGCATGCGCCAGATTAAAATCTTAAAACAACTTTATTTGCAAATAACATTTTAAGAAAACTAATTACAAAATTAAAGCTATCTAAATTTTAAATTAATATTGAGCAACAGTGTTAGAGTTTATTCTTATACAGAATATAGACAGTAAAATTTATAAAGCTTTGCAAATGCAAAATTAATCACAACGAAGGCCTTTCGCTCATAAAATAACACGGCTGATATATAATAACTGGCGGAAGAATAGTCACCGTTTATTTCCATTTTTGACCAATTTTTAGACCCCCTCTTGGCCCATGAGGGGGTAAAAAAAAAAAAAAAAAGAATCCTACGGACCAAGCTACACGCAAGACAAATCGAAGTCAGGCGATGTTTGCAACTTTGCCAACGCGAACACTGCTCTGCTTTGCTCTTCGGTCCAGGTTGATGATGACCACCCGGCTGTTTCTTACGTTATGAGTTAGCCCTTTCGCCCTTAAAATACTTAAGCTGATATATAGATACTGGCAGAATCACAATATTAATTTATTTCTATTTTTGACCAATTTTTAGCAACCCTTATTCATAATAATTATAAATAAAAAAAATTAAAATAATAAAAAATAATTAAAATAAAATAAAATTCAAATAAGCAATAGTCTTTTGTATCAATATTGTTAACAAGATTAAAAAATCAACTGAAGATCTATTTCTGAACATTGTAAAAAAAATTGCCTTGCCATTGCGTTTTTCGTATGCTTTGTGTGCATGCACCATATTAAAATATTGTACATTTATTTGCAAATACCATTTTTAGATAATTTATTACAAAATTATTGCTTTCTAAATTTTTCATCAATATAGGCCAACAGTGTAGGGGTTGAATCTTATAATTGGTTTAAACATATTAATTTATAAACCTTTGCAAATGCAAAATTAATCATAAGTTAGGTCTTGCGCTCGTAAAATAACACGGCTGATGTATAATACTGGCGGAAGTTAGGTCGTCATTTATTTCCATTTTTGACCAATTTTTAGACCCCCTTTGCCTCCATTAGGAAAATGAAGTAGTACACGGATCATGTACCCGGATAGTTAGAGCACTATAGTTAGCTTTCTCACTATATATCTGCACATGTCTAAGATACATAGGCATTGCTGATGTGGTTTATACATGAAATCAAGATCGAGCTAGCAATACCGAAATCTAGACGCAAGAGTAGGATCATGCAATACCTAACTAAGGCTTGGCAAAGTAAAGCGATGTCTTCTTCCTTGCTAACGCAGACATTACTTTCACAGTATCACAGTTAGCGAGTCTCTTAAAGGACAATGTTCATGTAAAAATCCATTTCTCGAATTTAGAAGATACAGCACTCAATCTATACACTAGAGGTATGTTTTAATCGATCCCCGCCATTTAAAAATTATAAAAACAATCTATTAGTAGAAAAAAAAGCGTTTTAGTAAACCTCACCTCAATATGCAAAAATGAAGCAACAGATCTGGGTCACGTGGTACTGTGACGACAATCACGATATTTAGGTCTATGAGACTCAACTGAGCTGCATGATGCATACTATACAGACGTAGAAGTTAAGGAAAGTTGTGNAATAAAAGTATGCAAGACGGAGTGTCAGCGGTTTAATAAAATAAATTGAATTTCACAAATAACATGGACCTCATATGCAATAATCAACATTTCCCTTAACTCATTCAAATGCAGTGTTTTATACAACTTGGGATAACCATAATGAAATGCTTGTTAAAGAAATGACTAGACGGGAAATGGTTTTACACAGCTTCACGAGGATTTAGACCCCTCGGGTAAGAGATTTGAATGAGTATAAACTTTTATCAGAAGCCAGAGAAGTCATCTTACAGGTGACAGTTTGACAGCTAAGCACGCTCTGTTCTCCAGTGGCTCGATTGTCGTCATTGGACCACGTGACCACATAGCTCATTAACTCCCAGGCCGAGCAAATAGGACGTTTTTTAAAGCCAAAAATTTACAAAATGAGCTTTTAATTTGTGTATTTGGATAAAGATATCGTTAGTTGGGCATGTTTTCTGAAGAATATGTTCCGTTCAGGCCATTCTGACGGCATGAAGCAAACCCTTTAATAATCAGGTCATTCAGTCGCCATCTCTCAAGGTGATAGAAGGTTACAAACCACTATTAAAAATCCCATTCACTTCCATTGTAACGTTTAATTCTCTTAAAAATACTTTCCATGCTTCAACAAACACAACACTTCAGGTTTAAATACTTCTACTCAAGACCTAAACAATATAAAAAAATCAGGGTACATTAATGGGATAGCCTGCCAGTGACATGACATGGCCCGTAAGGTGCTGCCGCCAGTCGGCCAAAATAAGCACTAAAATGCAGCAGGGGGGGAGGGCATGTAAAACTGGCACCAGGCAGTAAAATTTCACCCTGATATGAAAAATAACACATCAAATTAAAGGTTAATGAACAAATGTATTTCAAAATTTTCAAATGATCCAAAATTGAAAAATAAACTCATTTTCTCTTATATGCAAATTTTCTTGCTTCAAACTTAGTAAACAAGGAAGGCCGGGAGTGCCGTATAACCTGAACGCTCGACGCCGAGCTGTATGTGAAATATTGCAAGTGTATTGCCTCGCCTGCGGCTCGACAACACTCGAGTAAATTTCCCGTACAGCACAGCGTCGAGTGTTTTATCTGGCTTAAACCACGGCCTCAAATTGGCTACTGCACCAGTGAATAACGGGAGCAACAGACCGTGGAACGCACTCGTTCTTACTCTCCATATGATAAAATTTACCTTTATTTGCGAATAATGTTTTCGGGTGTATATTACAAATTTTGTGCTATCTAAATTATACATAATAAAGAACAACAGTATAAAGGTTGAATCTTGTACGTAGTATTATCAAATTAATTTACAAAGCTTTACAAATACAAAATTAATCATGAGTATGATCTTTCCTTCATAAAATAACATATTGATACATAGCTGCTGATGGAAACAGCAGTGAACTAGAGTCAATAAAATTGTCCAATTTTTTTATCCCTTGGCATTAAACGGGGGACACAGCAGAGATGTAGTAAAACGTGGAGTGGACCATGCTTCACGTAAGGTTTGTCAAAATGAGGAGAAATCTCGTAAACCCTGCTTTTCTTATGCCGTTCTGTATGAAAGTATTCATCTGCTTTTTCACATGCATCACTCTTAACCTCGTCACTATGACAGTGGTGCATTTGGTAAAATAAAATTTAACTGTCTATATATAACTGGGTTCCCATGCCTAGATCAATCCACCCGGATCGGTCTATCTCCATAGGGACTCTCACTAAATTGCTCACGCCTACCGAATCAGCTAGGGGGTAAATATAATTACCCCCTAAAAGCTTTACTAGCCTGCCACGCCTAGTAAAGCTGTTAGGGGGCTTAAGACGGGAAAGGCAGCTCCAAGCGGGACAGAGCTGTGACGTTCGAGGCATGTGACTTCCAAATTTGGAAGGGCCCCACACAAAATTTTGCCGAACACGCCCCCCCTTTTTGCCACTGGTCACTAGAGTCAGTGTTGCTGAGAGAAATCAAGATCGAGCTGGCAATACCAAAATCTAGAACCTAGGGTACATTTGGGGGGAAATGTGAAAAAAAAAAAAATAAATAAATAAATAAAATAATAATAATGATAATGAAAAAATCCCCTTCCATCGCGCTCTTTATACTTTGTACGCATGCGCCATGTTAAAACATTGTAATATTATTTACAAAAAACATTTTAAGAGCATAAATTATAAAACAAGTGCTTCTAAATTTTTATCAATGCAGACCTACAATTTAAGGGTTTATTCTTGTATTTAATATGGACAAATTAATTTATAAAGCTTCGCAAATGAAAAAAAAAATAATTATGAGTTCTACGCTTTAAATATTAACCTGCTTTTTCACATACAACACGCTTTCTCTAACCCAATGACTGACAGTGGTCAGTTTAATTAAAAAAATAAAAAATAAATAATAATTATAATAATAATGAAATAAAATAAAATAAATAAATTGTGTATATACCTGTATCATAACTCATGTTGCCAGGGTCAGAAGTATTACCGTTTCCAATTGCCAGGTGTAGTGAAAGGCTGAAAATATCCACTTCCTCTGCCATCGTTATCTTCCATTAACATTAAACACACACTTTATTGAAATTTTGCATGCTAACATGCCAATGACACCTTTGGCGAGTATAATTTAACATTTTTATTATCTTAATCATGGATGTATATAGGAAAATATTAAAAAGGGGTAATTTTATTAATAGTGTAAACAAACGAATTTTCAAACCTTTGCAATTGAAATATTATTCATGAATGAGATACTTTTCGTTCATAAAATAACGTGGTTAATATTTGGCTCCAGTCAACGTGTCGAAATTTGGTCATTATGCTGGTACGTGTAAATCTTGGATTCATCCGAGTATCATACTAGCTTATTTTTATAGCCCCTTTTTTCAGCATGAGGGGGGCATTAAAGTCAACTTCTAATGTAATAGTCCTGGTTCCGCCCCTGATGTCCATATAGGCCCTTTTCAATAGATTATCCATTTATTTATTACTTTAGTACAAGTAGGCCTACATCTGTACACTGAGTAGCCTATGACTTGACAAAAAACTACATTTTATAGCTATCGTTTTAAAACTACAGGGCACTTTGCTTACCCAGAGACTGATATTCTGAAAATAATACGCCTACGACAAAATACTGTACTAAGAACTCGTATATATGCGTGTCAATTAACTACATAAATCATCAAGGGATCACCACCAAAATGTAACTGATTCTTAAGTAGTCCATTTTTAATTTATCCTGAAAATTTCATTAAAATTCACCCAGAACTTTTTGAGTTAAACTGTTTACTATATGGCAGAGGTAGTGTTACTTATAGCTCGAGAGGACAGCATGTCTTGGGTCTCTCGAGGTACGCTTCTCTGTAGGAGCCAGCCATATAGCAGGATAATGACGGAGTCCACGAAAACCTTGAATTTTTTCAAAATATGTCCCAAAGATATAACCGATGCACGTAAGTTTTCATGTGTTTTTCAATTTGGGTACCTTTCGTTCATTACGGATAATTATTGAACGCCAGATTAACCTTGCCGTGACATACCAAGATATTTTTGTCGTCAGCGTCCCAATGTTTACATCTCGCTTAAGCCTCCGTTACTGTACACTGGGCGTCTTTTCTGCGTAGTGTAGTATGGTCCCATTTGAGAGTAAAATGATAATAATAATGATAATAATTTACGTGCAGACAACTGGTCGATCATTGAGCATTTATTCTACAAGGAAAGCTCCTTTCAAAGACCACAGCGGTGCCAGTATTCATTGGTCGCACAATGGACGCCGTCCAGAGTAAAGGGAGGTTCACGGCGACAGTGATTCTTCCAGACAAATTCAGCAGAATTCTCTTAACCCCTTACTTGTTTTGTCTTTATTTTCGGAAGTCAATTTTTTCTCTCTATCGACAATAGTGACAGATAGCTAGACTACAAGACACATTACCTTGATAGGAATCGTATCCAATACCAGAATGACAAGGAAAGCATATGACATCCCCACTTTGTCTATGTTACCTCAATTTACCTGCCTTTCCTTGTCCTTCTGTGTCATTCTGTTATTTAGTATGATGGTCTAAATTTGGTATCTACATGTACATGTAGATAGTGGGAAATACTATTACATATAATTATTTTTTAGTTAGATATGATACCCATCTGTCTTTTTTATTCTAATACAAAAATATTGTTTATATGTTATTTGATTAATTATTTTTCTAGCATTCACACGGGAATACCTGGCACCTCGAAGCGGGCACCGAGTGGTGGCCGATGACAGCAATCTCTACTGTATAGGAGGCTATAACCCTGCTTTCTGGGAAGTAGAAAATTCAGATGAAACTTATTATCCACTTTTTAGGGAGGTAAGTAAGGTAGTTCAGTGTCAGATATTAGTTATTTAGTATTGAAGAGTTTAAGAGGGTTGTTTAAAGGGTTTGCTTCATGCCGTCAGAATGGCCTGAACGGAACATATTCTTCAGAAAACATGCCCAACTAACGATATCTTTATCCAAATACACAAATTAAAAGCTCATTTTGTAAATTTTTGGCTTTAAAAAACGTCCTATTTGCTCGGCCTGGGAGTTAATGAGCTATGTGGTCACGTGGTCCAATGACGACAATCGAGCCACTGGAGAACAGAGCGTGCTTAGCTGTCAAACTGTCACCTGTAAGATGACTTCTCTGGCTTCTGATAAAAGTTTATACTCATTCAAATCTCTTACCCGAGGGGTCTAAATCCTCGTGAAGCTGTGTAAAACCATTTCCCGTCTAGTCATTTCTTTAACAAGCATTTCATTATGGTTATCCCAAGTTGTATAAAACACTGCATTTGAATGAGTTAAGGGAAATGTTGATTATTGCATATGAGGTCCATGTTATTTGTGAAATTCAATTTATTTTATTAAACCGCTGACACTCCGTCTTGCATACTTTTATTAAACTGAGGTAAACAATGCCCGTTACCTTTACAAGTCCTATCTTAATCATCCATCTACCTGGAACTTCCTTTACCTCTTAATTAGAGGGTTAAATGGCATTCAATTTGTCTTGCTTGTATCGAACGCACTCTCTATCTAAGCTTTACTCCAGTTATCTCAGGTAAAAATCTACCTGTGCGTTAGTTACAAAG
>NW_019775058.1:0-61108 GCF_001039355.2 Lingula anatina | reverse complement strand
CCAGGTTTTCTGTAGCGAAAAAAGGGTCGACAAGGGCGTCGAGGTATTTGGTGGGCTGAAGGTCGGACAGGCCACCTGACAGTTTAGCTGCTTCGTGTGAGTTGAAGTTGACAAAATGGCATCGTCTGAAATGACCTTTAATAGATTTGGTAGTATTAAGCATATCTTTGCATCATTTTTTAAACATTTCTGTGAAGTGTTCAAAATGTTTTAATATTCTGAGAATACAAATAAAGACACACTGTTTGATTGATATTTGTTTTATTGATTGCTATACCAAATGAATGCATGAAATAACCTTAAATAGATTTGGTAATATGAAGTATATCAATTCATGACTTTTTTTACATTTCTACGAAGTATTCACAATGCTTTAATATTTTGAGAGCATGTATAAAGACATATTGTTAGTTTGATACGTGTTTCTGTGGTTAAATTTGTGTTTCCAGCTGTGTACTGACAGCATTCCTTTACTTAAGCAGTTTTTTTTTTTTGGACCGTTTTTTTTTTTTCGCCCTCTCGCACCGATTTTGGGGTACTCAGAGGATGTCATCCATAAAAATAAAAAAGTGTGGCCTTAGCTTGTTTCCCAGACTGTCTTACCTGTAACTGAACTCTTACTTTGCTAAAGTAAATTTTCTGAATCTTAAAGAAGTCTTTGTAAAAATCGTTTCTAATTATTAAAACAATGATTTATTAGCTTGTTTTCCAGTCTGTCTAACCTGTAACTGAACTCTTATGTGCAAAAGTAAACTTCCTGAATCTTTGAGAAATTTTTAACTGGTTATGACCATTTTCATGCATGAAATTTAAAGATGTAACTTTCAGAAAATGCATTTTTACTTTAATTTTTAGTACTTGTTACTGATGATTGAAACTGAATATATGACATTTCCTAAAATTTAATTTTCATCATTGGTTGGCGAATGGTATAAAGAAAATGATGATAAATTATTTTAATAATATGACAGGAAGGACTGACAATTACCAGGTACAAGGCAATAAAAAACAGCAAATTTGTACACATAGTATTCAACTATGTTGATTTATTTAGTAGAACTTCCATTTCTATTATTTATGTGAATTCTACATATTTTATTTTATAGTACCCATTTTCATTGAGTTTAGGTGCTGCCTTATTAGGCAGGGTGGCCAGGCCCTGGTTTCACAAAAAACTTAAGTCAGGTCCCCTGGCTAAGAACTAAATTACCAAGGTTACATGGTTACATGGGCACATCTTACCCTATCAAGAGCAGTGTAACAGCGCTCTCATGAAAATCCTAGTCAACTAGGCCAGGGAACTGACTTAAGTTTTTTATTTATTTATTTATTTTATTTTACTATTATTTTTTTTTTGTGAAACTGGGGCCAGGACTGCATAATTACCTGTATTCAATATCTTTTCCAGTGTGGTCTAATGTGTGTCCAGGGTGGAGTAGTCCACATCAACCACAACGAGAGGACATCAGAGGTGTACTGTGTGTGGCTAAAGATGCCCAGCCTGGCAGAACAGTGCTGGCAGACTCTTATCAAGACAATACCTAATATTGACACTATGGACAGAAGTGAACTCCTAGAACTGGGAATTCCTCAGAAATATGTGGACAGGATTGATGGGACTCCCACTGCGGCTTAGTACTGGGAACCGAGTGAAGGATGAGGGGCAGAGGCAGGGAAAGGAAAAAAAAATCATCCTCAAACCAGTAAAATGATTTTGCCATGACTTACTGGTTGTCAGCTTCCTACACCACATTTTCAGCATCAAAATGGAGAAGTCATGTTTACAAATGCAAATGGTTAGGAAGCAGTAATATTTATTATTCAGCCTATTTTTTTACATACACATAATTTACCCATCATCTCTGGACTAGTACTTTCAAACAGTGATTGTGCCAAAAAGTGAGTGGCCAGTAGTGCAGTTAATTGCGTTTGTAATTCTGTTGTTTCATCATAATCACTGTGTTGATCTTGTTTACAAAATAATTAGATTAGATTGAAAATGTACCTTTTAAGATCAACTATAATTTTATGTATAAAACACCCAAAAGGGCACTGATAGGGAGCATTATACTATTATTGCGGATCTTAAGAGATGCATTTTCAATCTAATTCATGTCTGTTGATGTGTTGTAAACAGTAGAGAAACACTGAACAATAACTCACAATAACTTTCATCATTGCTTCAAAAGTGAAAACATGAAGGGTTTATGTTTTAAGTTGGCAATCCTACCAAACAAATGAAAAGGTAGAATATTAAGGTTTTGATAGCCTTGCCCACAGTTTTCTATCCATTGAAGGTATTATGCTACTATTTCATAATGTCTGATTATTTTCTGACCAGCACCCTCCCTTTCTGGTTCTGTCCCTGGTGAGAAATTAGGCCACATTCAGAACAGTGGACTAACTAGTCCATGGGTCAAATATGGAGACCTACTAAAAAGTTTGCCGTCTAATCCGCTTATATACACTGAATAGATTCCCCGTGGGGAGGTATTCAAGTGGGTCGGCCATATTTGATCCTCGGACTAGTTAGTCCACTGTTCTGAATGCAGACTTCATGTTATACCTGTGCAATCAGGCATGTTACGTGGCACACCTTTATCTAGCACAAAGAGGTATTTTACAACCATCACAATAATTTTAGTGTCTTTTGTTTCACCCTTTATTTACAGATTGTTGAATGTTTACTGTTTGAAACTTGTTGCAAGGTGGTCATCTGCAATACATTACCTAATGTATCAAAAACAATTTGCAGGTTTTAGTAAAGGCCACATTTAGAAAGTGCCTAATTTTGTTTGGGCCATCCTTCAAAGCTGTTCTCTTATGTGGAGATTAAATGAGAAGTGAACACCATTGACCATTGATAAGAAACTGCATCAAAACTAAATGAGTCAACACTTATTGGTGTTTTGTTTTAATAATGTGACCTACTAGCTACTGCACCAGTTATAACTTTGAGCTGCAAAATGAGTTATTAACTTCCACAACTGTCCAGTGCCAACAATGTTGCAAAATGGGAAATGACAGCTTGAGATTAATCCTGATTTGATCATTTTTATTTAGTTTGCGACTGGTAAATGATTTTGAACTAGACAAGTATACTTCTCATATTTGTTTTTGATGATTGGCAAATATACCATTTGTACCTGTAAATGACCATTTGGTTGATATACGGTAAGGTGTTACAGCAACTTTGTAGCCTTAGCCTTATAACATACCTAATTTTGACTCTCTCATATCAATAGAGTAGACAACCTGCCAAATATACTTAATATTGTGAAAATTATCATATGGGTATTTATTCTTTTAAAGATACTTTTCAGCAGGTAATGAAGTTTTTCACATGCCATTATTTACAGGCAAGTTATTGAACACCTTATTACATTTAGAATATAATGTATTCTTATGGAAATAAGAAATTATGTTTTTGCCAAAACCTTACGTTTCTCACTTAATCGGCTCATTTTTCACCTTTCACCACATTTTCTTTCAATCCCTTTCTTCTTTGATTCAGGTAAATTAAGTTCATTTTAAAGACGAGTCCAAAGAGGCAAATATTATGAAACAGCAATTACAAATATTAAATGCATTTATTATTTATATATTTGTATGATAAAAATGGCATCTTTTCACTTGAATGTCATAAGGCCAGAAAAAAGCCATGTCAGAGTACTTACAATGTACATACAGTATCCAGCACATGAAATTCACTACTTTTTACATGAACATAAATTATGTAATTCTCGAGAATTCTCTGTATGTCACTAGGCGAACAATGGACAGATCTTTGCAAAAAATTTTTAATAAATATTATGACAGGAAAATAAAAAAAAAAAAAAATAGTACAGGCGCGCATCTTCTATAGATTGTTAATCTGTTTTTCAAATGCCATATTCATCAATAATTCTGCCTTTTTTTATACAGATCCAGAAACATTTAGCATCTTGCTGAGGGAAAAACATATCTAAACACTAACCAAATCTGTGTATAAAATGTTAAGTGTAATGAAAAATATATGAACTTTCGAGAAAAAATTGTAAATGATCTCTCTGTATCAAAAGTTGAATACTATCAGTGCATTTTAGAAAATGGATTTCTCTATTCCTTTCAGTTGAATATCATTAAGTGGTTAACACTGGAAGAACCAAGTACCCAAATATATTGCACTCAGCTTTATATGGTTGGATTGCAAATGCTTTCCATTTTAGGATGGAATGCCATCTAGCTTAACATTCATTGAGATTAACTTAAGGAACTGATATTAAACTAATTTATGACAATCTCACTCCAGTAAATTATAATAAAGAAAAGATGGAATATAAAGTATAAAATTCTATACAAACCAGATGAGAATATAAGTAAGAAATATAAGCAAACCAGTTACCCCAAACAATTGCCTTCCTTTAATATGACTAAAAGGCACTGATAACATAGAAAAAAACTAAAAAAATGTTAACTCCAGAATCTCGCAGCATGCCCTCACCCTCTACCTTACACTTGTGCACTGTAGAAGAGACATAAGACTGGTATTCAAATTCTTCCCTCCCAAAACTGGGTGGGTTCTCGAAGTCTGCAAAACCTGATCTCATATCCAGTAACCCGCTGAAAACAATCTCAAATTATGCAACCGGAAGGCGAACACCTTAATAGCATGGCCCACAATAATCACGATACCCTAATAGCTTAGAGATTACATGCCTGCGATCACCATTACAAACTGACAGAGGAGTAAGAAGTGGAAGGTGCTGCATGCTTTAAAAATGGCTCGGTGATTGCCCTTTTAAAACCGTCTCTGTTCCAGCCATATACAAGGGAGTTAAAGAAGCCCTGCAAGGGTGCTGTAAGACCCTAGAATAGAACAAATAATTAAATATAACAATTTTTTAACTCTTACAAAATGTACAATACTGTGAATCCTTTCAGTAAACAATTTTAATAAGAAAAAATATTTCCTTAACAGATAATTTTCAGACTAACCTGTAACACATACAGCCAGAAATATTGGTTCATGTCGAACTTGCTGGAGATGGAAAACACACCAAGGACAAGTGCTAGAAATAAAAAAATAAAGACCTGTTCACACAAGACTACATTAAGACCGAATGCTGGACAAGCTTGTGTTATCAGACAGCTGGACCCTATACTGCCTTAAACAGTTAAAAGAATGGCTGTTGTCTGAATAGTGAATCACAGAAACACAACTGCTATGGTTAAAAATGCCTTATAAATAAAAAACTGCAAATTTCTTCTCTTTTTACATCAGATCAAAAAAGACACCTCAAAACGTAAATGTGAAAAAATATTTAGCTTATTTCCCAAACATTATTTATCTCCTAATACCATGTAAATCTTTTAACTCTTACCACGGTAAAAACTTGAAAATTAAGTCCATCTTGAAAAGTTTGCCAGATGATTCTCTGCTGACCTAATGCTTTTCACTTTGAAAATTTTGTCAAACTTAAAAATGGGCCTCTCAATAATTTGAAAAAATCGTCACCTAATGGCCATGTTGGATTCACACTTTTTGAATAATTAATTAATTTTTAAGTGACAAAGTTTTTACTGTGCTATGTTAAATTCATATCTGAATACAGAAGTAAAATATGGGTAAATGCATCAGTAAATGATCTACTTACACGGTATCCAACAGAAGAAAAAGACCAGCTGGTACCTCATGGCCTTCACCTTGACCTGTCTCTCCACTTTATGCTGCTGGTAGCTCAAAACACCTGAAAGTCACATAAAGAAATAGGAAGCTGTTGTTTGGAAATGGGGAAAAAACAGATAAAAATAATAATTATTATCATTTTTTTCTTATTGAACATGAGGCAGGAAAATCTTCTCTTTATTTTCCTTTAATACTCAAGTCCAAATAATCCTTTGTATATAAATGTGCTTATCAATTTGAGAGAGAGAGAGAGAGAGAGAGAGGGGGGGGGGACGGGGGGGTCAGGAACATGTAAAGTGAAGCCAGCAGATACGTTTAAGTGCTTTTTCACTCACCTCTTGTCATCTGAATCTGTCTGAATGCTCTGATAATTAAGACATAGATAACCTGAAACATAAATGTTATCTATACTCAGAATCAAATAAAGACAATATTAAAGGGATAATAACTCTTCGTATGAGATCTATATTTCACAATAAAAACCTTGTGAATAACTCATAGAAATATAATATATTCTGTTTTACCACAAAAACAGCAGTTATAGCTTTTATTCTGATATCTGAACTTGTCTTTAGACCACGTGACCTCCATTGATGTCTATACTCTGTTAAAATCTCTTAAGAGATTTTAACAAAAAACCAAACTTTTTAGAAAAAAAACAGGGACTAACTTTGAATGTAAAAATGGATTCATTAACCATTGGTAAGTATGGGAAAATTGTTTACTCCAGGAAAATTCATTTTTTGGCTGAAACGAAGAGTTATTATTGCTTTAAGATACAACTAAGCACAAAATATGAAAAACTTTACATGCCAATCAACAGAGATGAAATGGAGAACTAGGAATGTGGAAAAGTATAAATATATCTATTTGGTCAGATAACCTTAGGCATTGGTTTCAGAGCTGGTCTACATTCTCATGTACAGTAATAAGGCCTGAAAACTGTTTAAGTGCATACTTACAAAGTTGACCAGCATGGTAAGTGTAAGAGGACCTAAAAATAAATACTTCATAGCTTTCTCCCAGCCTTCTACATCTGTTTTCTGACTCTAGGAAATAATAAAAATATATAATAACTAAATTATAACACCAAAATCATCATCTAACAATTGCATGGGCCAACAGTTAAGTTTAACATCAACACCTTTAAAAAAAATCTCAAAATTTTATATATAAAAAATAGTTTAGCTTTACTTGTAATTGAAATCTGAATCTTTACTTACCATACAAAGGTCGTCATTATAGTGGAACAGAGGCAGACACCTGAAAAAAAAAAAAAAAAAAAACATTGAAGGAAGTTACCGAAAATACTTTACTGGTAAGAGCAGATTAAGAGGGTTTGGGGGTTCATCAGAAGATAGCTTAAATTCATTTTCCTATTGCAAAATGGGTGACTAGATCTTAAATTGATTTCTACAAACTGCCATCCTTCATGAATTGGCAAAAAGATATGTTCTTAATATTAGGGTGCATTAATAATGAATCTATTCTGCTAGCTTGTGCGTACTAACTCCACAGGGACTGTTGCTGAATGAAATGAGATTAACAGGCCTCCTCTTGTTCCAATGTTCTCGCATAATCACCAGCTTTTCTGTATTCTACTCGATGCCAGGAGGAGAAGTGTTAATCTGTTTCTCTGTTTAGATCACAGTCTTAAAAGTAATTTGCAAACAAATTTTTTAAAGTGTTTGCTTATACTTAAACCCTGCCTCCAAGGGAAATTTCAAAGACCAATTACTCTATTAATTTAGCCTATATCAAAATGTAAATTCTGATTCATCTGGTCACATGATGATTGCAATACCACCAGCAGTGCCACCTGTAGTGACAGTTCCTTACAGATGTCCTTGGGATGACGATGAAACATCAGAATCTCTGTAAAAATATCTGGCAGATCTAAGTGAGTATACAGTACTAGAGTTAATAATTTTGCTTTTGATTTAGCCAATACTTACGCCTCACACCCTGTGGCTGGAGGTAAAATTGCTTTTGATAAAGCCAATATACTTACACCTCACACCCTGTGGCTGGAGGTAAAATTGCTTTTGATAAAGCCAATATACTTAAACCTCACACCCTGTGGCTGGAGGTAAAATTGCTTTTGATAAAGCCAATATACTTAAACCTCACACCCTGTGGCTGGAGGTAAAATTGCTTTTGATTAAGCCAATATACTTACGCCTCACACCCTGTGGCTGGAGGTAAAATAGAATACCAGTCATCCTCTTCTCTTCTTGTCACTAACATGAATGCAAAGGCAACCAAGAGGGGAACAGCCCTAAAACAGACAATGTATCAGAATTAGGGACCACAAAAATAGAGTAATTTCACTTAAAAAGTAGAGAATGTGAGATAAATTCAGAAATAAATCGATTCATTTGCAACAGAGAACAGAGTTCAGACATTTGCACACACTGCCATTGCAACAAAAGCACACATAAAAGATGAATTAATTTAGTAAATCTTAATTCTAACAATGGATAGTGACAATGCATCCTAATGTAACAGTTATATCTGTTTAAAAAGTGAAATCCTATAATTACAATAAACAGTAAACAATCACTTACCAAGACATTATGTACAAAGGATGCAGTACGTTACACTGAAAGATTAAATAAAGCCAAATGTAAAGGTAATACAGCAGAATCATTGGTGTCTTTATGTCAATTTAAATATTACTTGAGAATTTATCATGTAAAATGCATTTCAACCTGTATGCCAATACAAATTTTAATAATTTTCAAGACAATTGATATCTATTTAGTCATTTCTCAACCTTCTTCCATGTTCTTCTTATCTTTGTAGTGTACTGAATCCATTATATGGACAAAAAAAAAGTTATAAATTAATCTCATATTTCTCATGTGAAACTCACTTTCTTTCTAGCTTTTCTTCCTGTCGAATTTTCCCTAGCACTTAACTCTCGCTTCATCTTGTTATAAACTTCAACCGCATACGTCATAGTCAATAAAAATGTTATTATATAAAAACACTGAAAAGAAAATTATTTTTAGAATTACAATGGGCAAATAACATGCCAAACTTTTTCACAACTTGTTAAAATGGAATTTTCTCCATTTTGGTTTTTATTTATTTTAAAAAGCAAACAACTATGTTTTCATTTCATCTTGACAACAAGCAGTTCTTTTTGCTCAAGGTTTATGATAGCTGAACCATCATGGAAAACCACTTGTTGACCTTAGATAAATATGTGCTTTATATCCAAGTAAACTCTCTTGGAATGTGATTAAATGTGCTAAGTGTAACTACCCTGAATAATGACATTTTGAGTATTACAAACAAAGATACTCTTTTACTGTGTTAGGTATGACTGGCTAAAATAAGGCCTAACAGCGGGCAAAGTGTATTTGTGTTAGATGGACAAATATCACATCAAGATGCATTGCAAGAGTATGTTCAGTATACCATGTAGAACATTTCCATTTCATGAATGAGCCAGGCCAAGAGTTGTGTGAAGATGAGTCTTCACTTAATCCCCCCCCCCCTTTTAATTAAGTTAATTATTATTATAAGGTGTGAGAGTATGATTCACTTGTGTATCTATGTACTTTTTTACGTTCTCTAAACTGTATCACAGTAAATGAGAACAAACTAAACTGACACTGAAACTAGGTGAGAATGTGTTTGGTGTGAATGTGTCAGCTGAGAATGTGTTAGGTGTGAATGTGTCAGCTGGGAATGTGTTAGGTGTGATTGTCTTTGGTGAGACATAGTGTAAAAGCACAATCATACCACGGCAGCACCAACAATATAATGGCAGGCGGACATAACCATTGTGTGTTCATGTGTCAGATACATGGTGGCTCCAAGCAGCAGACAAAGAGATGCCAGACAATCTGCCAGAGACAAGTGGAAGATAGGGTACACCTGGAACAATAAATAAACACGAAATTTGTTTTTAAAAAAATTTACTATGAATCCAATATTTCATGATACTTTTAATCTAAAACAAAAGATGTTTAGCCACAATCAGGCTGATGTCACATAGCTAAGCAACATGCTGCAAATCTATTATATATATATATATATATATATATATATATATATATATATATATATATATATATATATATATATGGGTAAAACAAATTGGCAAAATGACAAGTGCACCAGGATTATTTTTCAATATTAACAGCTATGACTTTTGCTAACAGACTATATAAAAACAGCAAAGAACAAAATATAAAATCCTTTCTGTGTGTGTACATCGAAATTTACAAAAAACTCAACTATATTGGTTGTTGCTTGAAAAGGTAACATTTTCATTACCTCTGGTATGCAGATTTTTTTCTTTATTCCTGCATACACAAGAATGGAACCTGCTCCCAGTAAACTGAAAAAAAAAAAAAAAAATTAGAACACTCTATAAAGTGTTAATAAATTTATAGTACTATTCTACTCTTTATTAAGATAAGTCAGTGAAATCAGCTTTAGCATAATCCTATAATCCTCGAAATTTCATCTATAGTACATGAAACTATGCCATTGTTGCACTAGTCAATTTACCCTTTCATAGGTAAAATTAATGATTTGGTTACAAGATCATAACTTTACATGTAATAATAATAATAATCATAATAAAAAATAAAAATAATAATAGCAAACCTGAGTAAGCTCATTGCAAGATCAATACAACCAACCACCTTCATCTAAAATAAATTAAAAAATAAATAAAACATTTTGTTTTATGAATATATCCTGAGGTTTTGTGTAAGCCTAAAAATATATAAAACTTTATATTATTTAGTGGCACTTTATCAATTCTATTTGCATTAGTGCGTAGTTCAGATAAACATCTAAAAAGAATCTTGCACAGATGCAAATATTTCATTTGATAATAGATAAAATTTCATTTGAAAATCAAATCTGAAGCATTTTACACACACTTCTAATTACTGTAAAAATAAAAATTCTTCAAGAAAGTGGGTATAATTTCCACAGATTAAAAAATTCCAAAAACAAAAAAAAAAAAACGAATTTTAATTGCCACCTTAAATCAGCATTGTGTTTTCGTTCCCCATCAAAACCACATAATAATCAAAATTAGCTAATTATTCTTTAGTCGCTACGTGCAGATTATAAATACTGATAATATATACGACATGAAATAAAATTTATTGTATTGTATTGTATAACTTCTGATCTGTGCTTTAGCATTTCTTTCAGCGTGACCTAGTTTGAACCACTTCAAGCTGGGTCATCTAAAACCATTACACTTACGTAAAGGGACAAGCCAAGTGTACAATAAGTCAATGATATGGTCGGTTCACACCATGTCATTCTCCAAAAGGTGTGCAACTCTCACGTGATTTAATGGCATACAACTTTATCAAACTTTTCTAAAAATCGCCGTGGTCAGCAGCTCCGCTTTTATTTCTTTAATTTAATAAATAAATTGACGTTTCTTTCTTTTCTTTGAGTTTGAACCAAGCGCCAGGTGACGTGCACAACATTTCAAATCAATTTTCTTACAATCGTCACATGCAATCCTGAACATTTCACTTACGTGCTCCTCTGTAAGCATATAAATATCCAGAGAGCTGTTTGAAGACATGCTGGCCATTTTGCAAATCGCAAAGCGCCAGACACAACTCTACCTGTCAAGTCACTCACAAGCCTGCAGCGATGTGCGCTGAGGGTGCGCGAGAGTACGCGTGACTTTGTTATGATCTCGCACTTACGAGAGCGAACAACTTTATTTAAGAGCAAATTTTAAGGTAATTATATCTGTATCGGTATAAAAATACCGATAGATTTATTTTAGTAAAATGTGAGCTACTTATATGTGCCTTCCATTGAAAGTATAAGCATAATTCAAATCATAGGGGGCGCTTTTAACAATTTTGTTTACATAGTAACCATCTTGACAACGAGCGAAATAAATAGCATAAGCAAAGAGAAGGAAGCCATTATCGAGAACTAAACGCTTTGCGTGCATTACTGTACTTTTTAAAATTATTTAACTAAAATTATTTAACTACAATGGCCTCAAACCAAGTCACACAGAACTCACAGGTAAGAAAAGGGTACTAATTAAACTGGTATAACATTAACGATATGGTACAAATCTTTGTTACTGAAAAAATACTTTTCTTATAAGTAAGTCATCACATATTGTCGGTGTCATTTTATTTTATTTCTAAGCATTATAATGTAGAAGTAATAAGCCTGGCGTGTTTTTGTAATGCATAAATTGATTAAAAGGTATAAATTTATCACCATAACGTGTCATTTATGTTGTCTAGACGAAATCTAATTTAGTCTACAGTGGTTTTATTCAGAATATGGAGTATTTTTGTAAATTTGATGCTTGTAAACTGTTTAGGTGCACAGTAAACAGCTTTTGTACCTGTAGGAGAAACCCTTTGATCCGCCCGTCTAATTAAGAGCTTCAATTGGGTCAAAAGAGGTATTGAATTTTGCTCTTCATAACCCTTATATTGTTGTTGAACTCATGAATAAATAATTACTGACATTCTTTTTTTTCGGGATTTTAGGTCGCAGCAGTTGAGGAGGTAGTGGATTTTGCGCCAGGAGGAGTTCCAAAAGGTGCGAAGACCTCTGATTATTATAGGACAAAAAACATTCCAGATAGATTTGAACATCCTGGTAGGAATCCATTTTTATAATTTTGTATAGGACCAATATGTATAAGAAGGCAGCAAAAGTTTTTAAGAGCATTATGACCAGAGGAATTGATTGAAGACTTCTATTGCCAAAGCTGGACAAACGTTGTGGATCAATAAGCTCAAATACTAGTATAGCATGAAATCCATGTGTTAAGACTCCTATTGACAATTTTTGATTCACGCAGTGCTACATTAGCAGAGTGTACACATAAAAAAGTCATCAATAGGAGTGCTACTGCATGAATTTCAAGCTATATTAGTATTGATCACTTGTAGTAATTCCCCTGACCTACTGCATACCATTATTCCTGTCACAGTTGCCAATTATCCACCCTGAGTTCCAAGGGCCATTGCACAGTTGTCTCTCTCTCTCTACTCTCATGCTGGCATACTGATAGTGGTGAGGTCAGTTTCCAACACTGGAACTCCGGGTACAGTTCTGTGACAAAGGGGGGAGGGGGGGGGGTCACAAAAAATAATGAACGAAGAAAAAAATTGATACTTTTGCTGCCTGCTTCCTTTATTGGTCCTATTAAAATGAGGTGTCGTCTAATCAAGATGTCTCTTTTTTCCAGAACCATATAATCTGGGCAACCCTGTGTATACATGTAGAAACAATTACCAAATGCCCCAGCCTAGAGAAGATGGTCAGTATTTGGTGTAGAATAAAATGTATTGTGTGATGGGGTAAAAAAGTGACTGGATGTTATGATTTATGTTATTCCACAACTCTTCTACCACTAGGTCTTACAGTACCAAACAAGAGGCTGTATTTAAAAAAAAACAAAGAATATTTGTAACAGATAAATGATCTATTGGTTGTTATAATCAGAAGACATAATACTTATTTTAAATGATACTTTTGAATGTGGAAATATGTGAAGATGTCACATTTTCCTACAACTCAGTATATCAGGACAATAATAGTTTACTTTAGTATTGATATCCAGTAGATATTGACCAGCAAGACTAATGTGTATTATTATTTTGTTTTTTTCTAGAATGTTTTCAAGGCTATGGAAAACGCGAACATCCCCTTTATAGAACAACAGCAAATAACTATGGAATGCAACCCCCTTCAGTACATACCATGCCTACCACTTTCCACTGTAAATCTCAAAAGTTCTCTGAGGTAAGATTATTGCAAAGCATTATTGATTTGATGAAAAATGCAGTGTCATTTTATTGAAAAAAATATTGATACTATACTAAATATGATATACATTTGGTTGCTTTAAAGAGGACAGACTGGAAAGGCTTAGAAATATGTTAGAAAGATGTTAGTTTGCACAAGGCTAAGCTGTAATAGTTTTCTATAATGAACTTTTATTTATTGTATTCAATTTTTTTTTTTGGAGGGGGGGGTTCAATTAAGTGAGGCTTACACGAGTGATTTTGCTAAAACAGGCAATCAAATGGATAGATAAAAATACATTCAAACAAAATGCTTTAGTGGTTCAGTGGTTCAACAACTGCATCAGTACGCAGTATGTCACATCACATTTCAACATTTTTCTATTGTCGGTATCTTAAAGAGAAACATCATTTTCTTAGGCCTTTAAATGAAAAAAAAAATGACGATTTCTAGTCATTTTCAGTAAATTTTTTTGCACATTTTGATCATTCAAGGTTTAAGGAGAGATGCATTGTTAATGCCCACTGTAATACAGAAATAGGTATGACAGTAGTGATGTCAGCAGTGTAGAGCACCCTCTCCTGAGGGCGGAGATCTATGCTAGTACCAGGGATTATCCCTGCTTCTCTTGTAACCTGACCCTGAAGTTATCAAAATATGAAAAAAATTACTGCAAATGACTAAAAATGGTCATTTTTCTTATTTTTAAGGCACCAGACACAGTAATCACATCCCAAATACTGTATATTTCAAGCAAGATCTTAATGTTTTCTCTTTCTCTTTTTCAGCATTTAGGAATCTGCGGCATGTACAGAGATCAAGGTCTAAACACATCTACAGATAAAAGCAAAGTATGAAGCTGCCAAAACAAATAAAGACTGATTCATTTGGAATCTTTTAAACATTATTTTTATGGACAAGATATGGATTTATTAAAAAAAAGGCACTGGAACTGTTTCACATGGAGATTTCAGTTTGCATCAGTTGAATGATGATGATTTCATGTATGTCAGTCCTCTGCAATGGAACTGTGGTGCAACTCCCAATTTATCAATAACGACAAAACATTTATCATGGAGAAATATCTCTTGAGAGTTGCATGGAAAAATGTGAAGAAGGGAAGGGATTTTTTAAGGAGTAAGGGAGGGAAAATTTTACATTCAAATAAGAAGCAGTGTTGTCGTGAAAGTCACTTTTTGTGGTGCCTATTCTGCTGCTTCACTTGAAATATTTTATCCATTATCGAATTTTCATACTGTGGTGTTCAAAGGAATTCTTCTTCATTGTTTACTCATCATGTGGAATTGCCATTGTCATTTTGTTGAAAAAGATAATAAATTTATTCTAAATACTGTAACAGCGTAATTTGCTGCTTTCAAATGAACAGCCTTACAAGTTAGAGAAGCATTACACATACTTTTTTTTGTGAATAATGTTGAGGATAATATGTGGTAACACTTTCAGTGAAGACATCTTCAGGTAGCTTGTAATATTTATTTCTCTTTTCTTTTGGCTGTTGAAAGTATCACTAAGGCTCTTAATTGAAAGAAAGTAACCACATTATTTCACCAGTAACGGTGACAAATTTACTAGATATACGCAATACCATTTGGTATAATGCAGTAAGAAAGTTGACTAGATTTTAGCAATCAGAGAAAACAGAATTATAACAAAGCAAAACAGAATGCTTATATTTATTCAGCTTTTATTTTTTTCCCCAATATTTCATCTCTCTTCAAATATAACAAGTATGCAAATTGCAGTTGGTTGACTCTCTACCTCAGCTGAAACATCTGCACAAAGCATGTGTTGGCAATGCTACAATTAATCAACCTTTGTTTCAAAGTACTGACCGTGACTGTTCTTTGTGAAGCCTACAGAAAAGAACTTTCTATAAGGCCCAGTTCAAAATAGGGGACTAACTAGTCCAAGGGTCAAATAGCTTTGTAATGGGTCGCCATATTTTACCCTGGGTCTAGTTAGTCCACTGTTCTGAATGGTGCCTAAGACTTGGGAACTGTGGATATCTTTATCAGTTAACCTGCAAAAACCTGCACAGAACAAAATAAAATGGAAATGAATAAATCCTCTCAATGGTATTCATGACTCTTTAAAAATCTATTATAATAAATCATTTTTCTAAAGTATTCTTGTAAGACCTCAGCACTGTAATATAAACTGACTTGATTTGTAATGATTTATGGCTAAATATCAACATCTGACACCCTAAATGATTGATGACACTGTTTCAGTGATGTCACTTTTACTGATAGCCTAATATTTGGGACTGAATTAATCAAAACCTTTTTGATTTGAAACAGTAGGTCGAAGCCTAACAAAAAATCACTTGCAATATATCACATTATCATTACTCAAAGTGAAAATGAATTCAACACAGAAACAAATTCACTGGTATATTATCAGGATATCACAGTTACAAAGCTTGTAATTTTAATTAGAAGAAGAAGAAAAAAAAAACAGAGTACAACATTGGTGCTAACATGGAAATTTTGTTTATATTCTAAGTTTAAAAGACAAGTCTGCAAGTGCATCTGATGCTTTGAAAATTACATTTATGACAACTATAAATGGCACCTTCATGAAAAACTATTTCCAGCCAACAGCTTTAATTTGTTTTCCAAACTAACAATCTTTTGAGTTGAAAATGCAATTAATTTCTACTTATCACAGCTAACAGTAGGCAAATCATGGAGACATTCCCACTAAAAATTACTTCACAATCAAATCGGGGCAAAAAAATATAACCAGAGACCTTTTATCTGAGATGGAATTCTTAATTCACAATCAAAATAGCCAAAACCTAGCTTTGAAATTCACTCAATGTTGCCCAATTGTGACTATTTTTGAGATCAAATTTGTGTACTACACATGTATTAAAGGACAGAACTTTTAACTTCTTAAAAAAAATAATAAAATAAATTATATTTTTAGAGCCTTATTTGGGACCATGACCGAGTGAGACAGTAAGGTGAGCAAAAGTGCATTTAAGAAATCAGTAAAAAACCTTTCTATTTGAGAGAAAAGAGAAAATCAAACTTCAACAAATGCCAAATTCAAATTTATGACCATTCACATTGAGCTATGGATCAAGAAAGAGACATGATTGTCAGAAATGTATAATACCAATTACCCCTCTCATTACAGTTTATCTAACATGTGTTCACTCATGCGGTGTAAAAATAACTCAAGACTGATCATCAGCAAGATTTAGATCACATACATTCTTCATGTTCAGACAATTTCTTCAGTTTAACAAAAAGGCACTCATTTCTTTTGCATTTTGCACCATCTTGCTCTAAAAAAAAAAGAGCTCATCAACCACGGGCACCACACCTCTACAGAAAAAAAAAATGTACCTAATATTATATTATTATGTACAAAGAAGCTAAAATATGATATTTTCACATATTGGCCATGATTGGTAATGCAGCTACACCTGTATGACCCCTGTAAAAACAAACCTGGGGTAAACATGAGCTATATTTCTCCACAATAATACTGGAGCTACATGTATTTACAATAAGTGGGGTGCACTTTTAAACCACAATTTCCACAATTTAGAAGAGGGAAAAGTTCAATGGCAACACATTACACTACCTCTCCCAAATTACAGTGGCTACTATGTAGGTCACACTATGGCCAACAGCATTTTTCTCGTGTAAACTAGCTCATGTGCACTAAGATTTCTGGAAATCCTGATCATTTTAAAATGCCTCCATTGTGCTCACATACATGTCCACAGGAATTGCACTGTTAATAGGTAGACAATGACAATACAAAAGAGAGCAACACTAACTGCAGCTTTTCATATATATATTACAGACTAGGTCCAAAGTCGGAAACCGATTCTGAGCTCTCCTCAAACCAGTTTTGTTGGGAACGTAGATAAAGTTGATACAGCCCTTGTGCGTGCTTCAGCACCGCCTGTACATTATGCTTTCTCACCATCTTATCAAAATGCATCGCAAGATCGTTATAGTCCATAGCGTTCAGCATGATAGTCTCTTTCTGTTGTTCCAGCAGCGTTAGGCACATAAAAACCAGGAATGGATTGCCGCAGCCAAACTCGCTTGGCGGCGGCAACTCGTGAAGCCTACTGGCACAGTCCACCTGTGTGGTCAAATGGTCAGTACAAGAGGTCAGATCTACTTGGTCAGTAAAACCAGAGTCAAAATAGCCTTTAGTTGGAGTTTCAGGCTGAGAGTGAGACGCCTGGGAATTGTTAATCCCAGAATCGCGTGATGCAAGACTTGTTGTGTCAGCCATTGCTAAATTAAGTGGCGCTGGGAGTTTAATGTCGGGTGGCCTTTGCTGGCGAATCTCACTTCCATTTTGACTTTGGGTGGTTCTCTGACCATCTTTAGGCTGGGTGTTGTTATTGTTGTTAGTATTCTGTTTCTGAGACAAACCACCCTGATGCTGAGCCTCTTCTTTTCCCATCTCATTTAATGTGACAAAAAACACAGAATTTCCTTGGCAATCTCCTTTCCAGATATCACTACAATTAGAGGCAAGGGACACTGACGACGAGTTCCGAGTTCCAATGGATTCAAAACTAGATGACTTATCACCAAAAGTGCTATCACTGCACAGTTTTTGACTATCATTTTCTATGCTGTCATTGCACAGCTCCCGTTTACTGGTGTCAGTATCAGTCAGCTCGTTAGAGGGGAATTCAAAACTGCCACTGTTTTCCTCAGCTTCAGTCACATCTGAATTGCACAATGTACTTCCTGTGGTGGACCCCATTTTTCCCATGTCCACCAGGGACTTGTCAATGCTGGCCGATTTTGCTAGTATGGCCTTGGTGACGGGGTCACTGACAGGGACGTACTCATCAGAGCCCTCTAGGGTTTTGCTCTCATCCAATGGGGTGATGGGTTCCACACAGCGCACTGCGCCCTTTGGAGTCGATGCCTTGGAGTCTGGCCCCAATCTTTGAGGGGATGGGCTCCTTGGATTTTTCCCCGCAACAATGACTTTGGGTGGCGGGTTTGAACTGGATGGCGTTGGATGCAGCCGTCTGTACATGGCACGCAAGCGTGAGTAGGCAGTTTCTTTGCTTCCAAATGGAGATCCTGGAGAAAGCGAGGCAGAGCCAATGGTGAAGCCAGGCCCAGTCAGCTCAAGGTCAATCTCGGGAGGATCAGGGGGGATGGAGCTCCATAGTACCTCCAACATGTAGAGAGCATCATTGAAAGGAAACTCCCTCTTCAGTTCCAGCAGCAGCCAGCGATAGCAGAAGAACAAGTCGTCAGCGTCATGGTGCTTCAAGTAGGCATAAAACTCTGGATCATGTTTCTGGAGAAGTAACGACAAGTGTTGGAATTTTGTGGTCATGACATGGCCATCCATCATGAAGTTGTGTTTCATCCGCCTCATGATCGCACAGAAGCAAAGGTACGCATTTGCCTCGTCCTGTTGAACAAAGAGCAGGGGAGACACAACATCTCCCATACCTTGGCAGTAAGACACTTCTGGGTGAGTGACAGCATAGGTGACTAAAATATTAAACAGAGACACAATGTTTTTGTTATCATCAGCACCAGCAAAGAATTTGTGTGTGCGATCAGTTCGCAAGACGTCGCGTTTGACCATGTTTGTAATGTACTTCAGCTCTTCATTAGTGTTCACATGGTCGCGCCAAAAGTCTCGCAACTTGTAATATTCTTGAGATTTCTTCTTGAGATAGCTCATTCTCTCCTTCCCCGACAAGCCATCTGGGAACACATTCAATAGATGGCGCCACACAACTTTGCGCAAAGATGGCTCCACCCCTCCCTGGTAGACACTAAAGCGGAACTCCTGGGGGTTGAGCAGGCATCCATCAGAGTCCAGAAAGTTCTGTAATTCTTTATCACCCATGGGAGGTTTTACTGGCTTGTAATCATCTTCTCCTCTTCTACCTGAAACAATAAATTATCTTAAGTTATATATCCATACTAAAAATTGGAATATAATCATATCATTAAATGGTTTGCTGAAAGAATCATAAGTTACTGTCACACTAGAAAAATTTCTTCAAATTGCACCCTTTTGACATAAATTTCTTAAAACATCCTTTTACTTCCACAAGCTGACAATTTCCATTATGCCACTAATATCTCAAACCAACTACCTCAACTAGTTTTTCATCAATTATTCAACCATATAAAATGTATCAAATATTAAGTATGCTCTTTCTCTCACACACAGTTTACTTGAGAGATAATACCCTCATATTTCATTATCAACACAAGGAAGTCTGCTATGCTACATTGACTTACTAATGACTTTCTGAACATGTGAGACAGTTTTCCCGACATGTGTTGAGATGGAGTCAGACAGGGAGGCCAGAAAAGACTGGCTTGTGCTCGGCGCCTGCATCACCGGTACATCCATGGGAGCAATGATGTCCCAGTCATCGAGACCTAAAAGTGTTCAAGGACAGGACATATTACCAACTTGTTTTGAGTCAAGTTTAGAATAAATAAATAAATTAATGAAAAATTCAAAACTTCATACACAATATTAATATGCTTGTTTTGTGTTCAAGGACAGGACATATTACCAACTTGTTTTGAGTCAAGTTTAGAATAAATAAATAAATAAATGAAAAATTCAAAACTTCATACACAATATTAATATGCTATGTTTGTAAAGACAAAAAAAAAAAAGAGTTCTCATGACTTTTTTTTTTACCTCGACTTGCTTTGCCAAAACCACAAATGGCAAAGTCCAATTATTTTCCCAGTGCAATAATTCGAATGAGTCTGCCTTTACCTTTAAGGCACCACACTAAAATCCAAACAAAACATCCAGTGGTTTACTATGTAGACACAACTACGACTCCTTTCGTCTGTACATACCATCCTCAAAGGGTTTAAGGTCCACTTTAAGTCTAAGGCATGGTTCTGATGCACAAAGAAAGGCTGCGTCGAGGTCCCAGTCAGACAACAAAGCCAGGTAACAATCTTGTCCTCGCTCATCCTTAGCCAGGTAACTCACTGTGAAGTCACTGCAATGAAAAAGAAAGAAATAAATAATCTGAGTGCTTTTTGTAACCACTTTGTAAAAGTTACTGTTCAGTCACTGCAATGAAAAATTAATAAATAAGTAATTTGAGGGAATTTTTCGTACCCTCTAAAATGAAAGTAATTTTTTGTAACCTCTATAAATGTCACTGTAGAGTCACTGCAATGAAAAAGAATCTGTCTTCATTATCCATTTAAGGAGGTATTTTTTGTCCTAATCTCCAAACAAATCTTTGATTTGCTGATCTTTGAATCACTAACTCACTGTGAAGTCACTGCAGTGAAGAACAAAATTTACTCAGTTTGTTTTTTTTTTTTTAGATTGTATAATTTTTACCAAACAGCTTTCATATAAAACTTCACCCAGTTAACTCCCCTATTACATCAAGACAAAGCAAAATAAATAAATAAATTAATTAAATCAATTAAAAATATCAACCATTAGATATATTTCTCTACATTTGTTAATCACAACAATTCAACAAGCCATAACAAAGTGCCAATTACTCAAGGACATCCAATATACACACATAGCTAAAATTATGCTGCCAAACAACAAACAGGCAGCAGTCTTTATTATGTCTATGTTGGGAACTTATGTTCATAGCAGGAAAGTGCTTGAGCCAAAAATGAAGTATATTTAAATTTTACACCCCATTTAAGTTTTTTTACTTTTAGAATTTGACTCATATTTCTGTCACTTATTTTGTTAGAAATTTCTCTTTATAATCATTCCTAGGCTTATGCAAGTAAAAACTTTTCAAAATGCCCAATGTAATTTACTTTGATTAAATAATACAAAATATATATTTTTTAATTTCCTAATGGATTTAACCACATTCTGAGCATGACTCATGAAATCATCCAAAAATATGTTCAGGAAAGGACCAATATTTAAGTCCAAATACTAAAGATGTCTCCCTTCTTTATTTTTTTTCACCAATTAATCAAGATGTACGATATATCAGTGATTACAAAATAAAACATGAGCTCCACTATTCATTTAATGTCTTCAATTTTAACAAAACTGGTTCCTCTCCGTACCTGGTTTTCAAATAATAAATTGATAAATATAATTACTCATCAAAAAAATTCCAGCAATAACTTTTTATTTATTCCAGCGATACCTTTCATCAGTCTCCACTTGCTGTGAAATCTCTGGAGAAAACAATTCTTTTTCCTTCATACTTCTTCTCCTGAAGGGCTTTCTTTCTCTAAACTTGCTTAGAAAATTTTTGCTAAACCTCATGATGCAGCAGTGATACACAAGTAGCAAACTGCACTGCATGCTATTCACCTCACCATGCCGGCTTTATATATATGCAGGCAGCCGGGAGAGTAAACATAGTACATCAGCAAGTTACATTGAGAACAGGTCAACTCAACTTGTGTCAATTGAGGATAACATCATTCAGGTTANAAGTGCAATATTTTGAATGAGTCTGCCTTTACCTTTAAGGCACCACACTAAAATCCAAACAAAACATCCAGCGGTTTACTATGTAGACACAACTATGACTCCTTTCGTCTGTACATACCATCCTCAAAGGGTTTAAGGTCCACTTTCAGTCTAAGGCATGGTTCTGATGCACAAAGAAAAGCTGCGTCGAGGTCCCAGTCAGACAACAAAGCCAGGTAACAATCTTGTCCTCGCTCATCTTTAGCCAGGTAACTCACTGTGAAGTCACTGCAATGAAAAAGAAAGAGAGAAATAATTTTTTTTCTTGTAACCACTCTGTAAAAGACACTGTAAAGTCACTGCAATGAAAAATTAATAAATAAGTAATTTGAGGGAATTTTTCATACCCTCTATAATTAAAGTAATTGTGGAGTCACTACAATGAAAAAATAATAATCTAAGAAGGTATTCTGTCCTAACCTCAATACAAATCTTTGACTTGCTGATCTTTGAATAACTAACTCATTGTAAAGTCAATACAGTAAAGAAAAAATTTACAAAATTTCCACTGTTTTTTTTATAGATTATGTAATTTTTATCACAACATACTGTTCATACTGAACTTTAACCAGTTAACTCTTGCTAGTGTATCAAGACAAAGTAAAATAAATAAATAAATAAATAAATAAATAAATAAATAAATAAATAAAATCAATTAAAAATGTCAACCATCACATTTATTTTCCTACATTTATTAATCACAAAAATTCAACAAGCCATAACAAAGTGCCAATTACTCAAGGACATCCAATATAAACATATATAGCAGAAATAATGCTGCCAAACAACAGACAGGCAGCAATCTTTGTTATGTCTATGTTGTTATGTTCATAGCAGGAAAGTGCTTCAGCCAAAAACGAAATATATTTAAGTTTTTCACTTGAATTTGACTCATATTTCTGTCATATATTTTGTTAGAAATTTCTCTTTATAATCATTTCCAGGCTCATGCAAGCAAAAACTTTTCAAAATGCCCAATATACTTTACTTTGATTAAATAATAACTTATTTTTTGCTTTGCTAATTGGTTTAACCACATTATGAGCACAACTCATGAAATAATCCAAGAATATGTACAGGAAAGGACCAATATTTAAGTCCAAATACTAAAGATGTCTCCCTTCTTTATTTTTTTTTCACCAATTAATCAAGATGTATGATATATCAGTGATTACAAAATAAAACATGAACTCCACTATTCATTTAATGTCTTCAATTTTAACAAAACTGGTTCCTCTCCGTACCTGGTTCTGAAAAAATAAATTGATAAATATAATTACTCATCTAAGAAAAAAAATTCCAACAATAACTTTCTATTTATTCCAGCAATACCTTTCATCTGTCTCCACTTGCAATGAAATCTCTGGAGAAAACAATTCTTTTTCCTTCATACTTCTTCTCCTGAAGGGCTTTCTTTCTCTAAACTTGCTTAGAAAATTTTTGCTAAACCTCATGATGCAGCAGTGATACACAAGCAGCAAACTGCACTGCATGCTATTCACCTTATCATGCCGTCTTTATATGCAGGCAGCCAGGAGAGTAAACATAGTACATCAGCAAATTACATTGAGAACAGGTCAACTCAACTTGTGTCAATTGAGGATAACATCATTCAGGTTAGAGACATTTATTGAACACTGAAGTGCTTGTTTTTTAAAATCATCTTAGCTGATAGGAGTACATTAAACTTTGAACCTGTTGATTGTTTATTTCAAGGCTGCCGGAAACCCCTCATTGTAATAAATATGAACCAAGTGAACCAAGAAATTCATGAAGGTAAAGACTTCAGCTGATTCAAAAGGCAATTCAATAAACTTGTGGTCAAACCAGCTATCAATTTGTCTGTCTTCAACTCTCTCCTTTTAACTTTATTTGTAGACAGGATGAGGTATGTCTCAAAATGAGGCACATCTCAAAATAGAAAAGATTCCTGGGTAACCATCTTCATCCACGTCATATGCTGATAAGGTCATAGGACTGATATACTTTATCTGTTGAAAATCCTTAGCTATACAAAAATCACATTATTTTCCCAAGTAAATCTCTCATTATGATTTTTAATCTAAATTTTTTTCTTTGATACTTTCTACAAGGCATATACATGCCTTTTAATGTTCCTATTTATAGCACCAGACTAAAGAAACCAGATTTTCTTCCCTCCAACAACAGAAGAACAAACAATCAACATGTTGACTGCCTACAGCATGACCTTGGATCTTCAAACTACATGGAACAATTGATAATTGTCCACTTCAGAGAATATGCTATTACCCAACCCTATCTTTATGAGGTAACAGCGGTGGCATTGACTTAGGGACCATTCATAATAGGGGACTAACTAGTCCGAGGGTCAAATATGGCCGACCCACTTGAATACTTCCCCATGGGATATCTATTCAGTGTTTATTAGCGGATTAGTTGGCAAGCTTTGTAGTGGGTTGCCATATTTGATCCTCAGGCTAGTTAGTCCCCTATTCTGAATGGGGCCTTATATTACTCACAGCAAGCTTACTTCTACTCATCAAGGCCATGTAGTTGAAGAGGGCTAAAAAGGAGTGCAACCACGATAGAATTCTTGCTCTTAAAAACATTTATTGATAAGAAGGGGATCCTACTAACCATCAAATTACTGTAGGCCTATCATATATATTGCAATTCATGGTGGGCCCACTGGGAGATAAATAAAGTTGATCTTGCAATCAAAAACATTCAAATTAATTTCACTGTAAATGATGGAAATATTGGTTATGCTGCATCATATATTATTGTCAAGTATTATCATGGGTTTTTGGTTTATCTTACGGTTTTAAAATCAGGTGAGATTTTGCAGCTTTTGGAGGAGAGTGGGATCAGACATAATGGTAGCAAATCCAGTCCGTTGCAGCATTGAATAAAAGACGCCAGAATTTATGCATAGATTTCAATGCAGCAATGAATAAAAGAGAATTTATGCAGATATTTTTTTATTTTGGTTCTTTTCTCCAAAGTTCTATTGATTTATAGTCTATTGCACTAGAGTGTAAATCTACCACATTTTGAGTGTGTCGATCACTTCTTTTCTAAGACAATATGCCCAGTGCAGTGTTTCACCTTTAATTATCACTGGAAAGTTAACCTACCCCACCTCAGGCAGATCCCCATGTATTCTAGTTCGGTACCATGTGAATGCATATCAGTCCTCAACCTTACAAAAACTGGTCATCTACGGTCAGTATAATACCACATACCTTGCTGTCACTGTTACCTAAGGGTCATTGACCACCTTCAGATTAAATTAAATGAAATGATCTATAATTAGAAAATACCAACCTCAATATCAAAAGTGAACTTGAAACAAATGACATCAGTGATAAAAAGCAGATTGCATGTACATCATCAGTCAATGACCACTCTTGAACTGGTCACTGTGAGAGAAAAATGACAGGGACAATCTCATTTTTCTGACAGTGTTATCTGTTGTGAAGGATACAGATGATGCACTGCTCACCAAACACCCAAAAACGATCATGACTGGTCATATTGGGTAAACTTCAAATGACATTGTTATTCTTGCAATTATAGTAACCATATATGTTAAAGTGTTTGTCATATACTGAAGCTGTGGTACACAGATGAAAATAAAATTCTATCAATTCTCTAACAGAACCATCCAGAGTAAAATGGTGAACCTAATTTGCTGTTCATTATAAATCCTAGATAAAGCAAAGTTGCACAATTGTTGATTACGTAATGACTGACTGGTCAACTTAGGACAGAATGTTACCTCACATTAGATATGGCATCAATGATAAGTTGGTAAAGATTATAAGGCAATGATAATTTACTGATCATATCGGTTATTCACCAAAGCTCCATGTGTAATTGGCCATTCATCAGCAACCTGGGAAGCAATTTTGGTGACTGGTCATTTTAGGACATAATCATATCATGGATTAGATTTGTCTTGTAGTAGATTTGAAGGTAATGGAGACATGTGGGCATTTCAGGGGTTAGAGCCTGCAATGATAAGTTATTGTAGATCTGGAAGCAATGATAAGTTTCTGGATTTATTGTTTCACTGATCATATTGGTAATTTCTGGACATCACATGACATCAAAAGTAAGTCTGTTTTTTCTGTAAATAAGCCAATGGCCTGGCAAATTCTGCTAATGATATAGCATCTAGTTACATAGAAAAGATGGTGACCACACTTTCCCAGCACATAAGTAAAGATGGTATTAAAATCCAAAACAATGCAAGAGACAACATTCTTTTTTTTCCAACTTGTTAAATGGAGACTTTAAATATTCTTTTAAAAATACAGAAAATCTACCAGAAAAGGATTTTTTGGCAGTTTAAATTATCATCATTGGATACAAACCTTATATGGGTTTATTATATCTTATCATATTTTCCAAGGCCAATGAAAATTAATTTTAACTTCCATTGGATTTGTTTATCTGATAAAATTTATTTTGGGTGAATGTGTAGAATCCAAATTCCACAAGTCTGTAATGCAAAGGCGTTATTCTGTTTATTTAGTCCATCATGGGAAAGTATAAAACTTATTTAATTAGTCTATCTTGGTAAGGTATAAAATTAACTTTCACAGACCTTGAAAATTGCGATAAGATATATGCACATGCCATGCTTGTTTTTAAATATGCTGATTTAACATAACAGTTATCAACGAAAGAAACCTCCATATTCAGGGCATGTGACCACTGGATTCTAACTTATCAAATATATGAGGATAGTGAAAGTAAACATGTAGGAACTACACTTCAAAGACAAACAAATCTGACAATGCTATACAAATTGAAGCCTTATCAATTCCCCTTTCAAAATTATCCCCAGTGATACATTATCATAATCCCAAGGTAAGTTTAATTTCCTGAGATTGCATCACATGTTGATCTGCTGATGATAAATGTTTCACAAATGTGATCACGTGAAAGCAGAATGTTGTTTTTTAGTGAATGTAATAAATAAATAAATAAATAAATAAATAAATAAATAAATAAATAAATAAATATTTCACCTACTGTGGAAATATAGAGACTGTGCAAATTATTGTTATGAAAGAGTTAAAGAAAAATACTCTTTTGATGTTTTTATACAATAAAGCTATTACTTAACATGTTTAAATCAAATGATAATGATCTTTAAACATCCAACACATGACTTGTATTGTATTTGATGACAAAATACTTGACATCAACTGAAATTTTGACAAATCATCAATTTTTGATCACTATTAGCATTGATTAAAGATCACAAATCATAGTTTTTCAATTTCAAGAAAAAATCAACACACCATGCTCATATGACATATTGATCACTCTCACTGGACATGAAGGATTTGTAGAAAGTGAAAACAAACAGCCAAATACAGACATTTATCTCCTCCATTTTTATCAATAAAGATCAATACATTCATGTAACATGAAACACACGTGTTGCTTAATCAGCCGCAGGTGGCCTGATCACATTAGCCAGTGAAAACATGCAATATCCAATACAAACTTTTAACTATATCTCAAATGATGCAATGATACACAACAGCAACATCGTTACACGCATGTGTCATCAAATGCTCTGCAGTGGTTTTCATGATTTTGATACTAATCACCTGGGAACCAATCACTTTCTTTGGTTCATGTCAATATCTTTATATCGGAGTATGTAAATTAATGGTTTAATATAGCCTATCTTTATCAAATCAGACAGTGGAAATAAAGTTTTCAAAACAAAATTCAAAATGACATATTGATAGACATCAGCAGTATGATATCAAACACACTCATCATGCACCTCGAAACATGTGTCATCCAGCGTTCTGCATGGCGGTGCATGATTTTAATACCAATCACATGTGTCAGTTCATCAATATCATCAAATTTTGTTCTGATATCCCTCAAAGATTGGATATCAAGAGACAAGATACACCAAAAGATCAAGTACAGTTACTAGTACTTGTCAATGTCAAACTATTTTGGGTGTTTTTTATAGATTACAGGCTAAGAAGCTAACTCCCACCAACTACATTACACTGAGATTAAAACCCCAACTTTCTGTGTAAATGTCCTACTGTTCTTTTATTTTAATAGCAAAACTACAACTTTTCTTATAACAAAATACCAAGGGCTATAAATGATCTTGTGTGTTTACAGTTTTGTGTGGATTTTTTGTCTGTGTGCATGTATGAGTTTATTAAGGTCTTAATCATGTATAGTTTGAAATTCTAGTTTCAGCATAAATTTGTATAATATCAAGAAAAATACAAAATGTGGACAATACTTCATGGTCAAAATGCTTTTTCATGCCCCCTCCTTCTCCCATGGCCAAACACTGGTTTGTGCTCACAAATTTTCACGTTTTGTCAAAATCATCACAAGTCAACAATAACACTCCATGCACATGTGACATCCTGATCATTCTAACTGAACGTGATGAATTTGTAGAAAGTGAAAACAAATATCCCGACACAGACATCTATCACCCCAACTTTATCAATGGATCAATACTTTCATGTACCATGAAGCACACATGACACTTGATCAGCTGAAGTTGGCTTGTGAAAGTTAAACAGTGAAAACGTGTCTGTCATGAAATGATCTGCACTGCTTTGCATGATTTTGATTCAAATCACTTGGGAACCAATCACTTTCACTGATTCATGTCAATATCTATATATCAGAGTATGTAAATAAATGGTTTATTTTCACCCATTTTTATCAAATTAGATAGTGAAAATTAATTTTCCACAACACATCTGCAGTATGGTATCAAACAAAAACAATTTGCACTGTGTTATGATTTTTATGCCAACTACCTGGGAACCAATCACTTTTTCAATTTAATCATTTCACCTGATCACCATACAATATACTCCAATGAGAGAGAGAGAGAGAGAGAGAGAGAGAGAGAGAGAAAGAGAGCGGTAATATGTGAACAATCTGTAGACAATATCACACATCTACTAGTAATGTCATGACATGTTATGGAATAGGAATGTGTGTGCGAGCAAAAATTTTTATATATCAAAACTGGTGATCTGTTCTCCTAATTAGCCAGTGAAAGTGCACAGATTCACTGTTTGCAATTTGTACCTTAATTCACACCACGGACATAGGACACAGTACACATGTAGGGATACATGTGCACAAGCACATGTGTATGGTGATGCAGATGTTTGCACAGCCTTATCCTTTCTTTTTATCTCTTCACCCGACATTCATGCCACGTGAGATCAGATAAGATTGTTACTGAAATCATTTCTATTACACAATCAGGCCTTGTTAGGATGATCATATTTGAAATACAGATATTCCACAAGGGATATTCTGTAGTTGGAATTATTTGAAGATCAAGTAAATGAACTTAAAACATATTTTTAATTCTAAAAGTGGATGATCAATCATATTGGTCATGTTATTTTTTCATCAGTTTGTCCATGACTCAGTGATAAAAACATGATTTATCCAATATTTCTTAGTATGGATTATTACATCATTTTATTTATTTATTTATTTATTTATTTATTTATTTATTTATTTATTTTATTATTTTTTTGTGATTTTGGTGGTTAAATTTTATTTGGGTTGATACTTGAAGGCAGCTTTCAACATGTTACTGAGTACTGTATCCTAACTTAGGAGCTAGTCAATAAGATCAATTATTAACTGAAGTCAGGTAACCATATTAGGATAATGACGTCTAGGTCTGTTTTGAGGCAAAGAAGATAACACATTACCTTAAACTTAGTAATAAACAGGTACAGGATAGCAATTTTGTGTAGAATCAATATATGTATACTCAATTCATTAACTTGTGGTGTTGATATTTACAAGTGGAAAATTACACAATTCCGAGCTTTGAATTAGTTGTAAACATGTAAGCCTTATCAAATGAGATGTCTAGAAATAGGCCCATCCATATGTAATTGCATAATACCGACTGATATGTACTGGCACCAAGACAGAGCTGTATGAGTAATAAAGCTGGACTTGGCAGATAAGATGCATATGTACCAGTCTAGCAGACATTGGAGACAGTCAGCAAATATAGTAACCTTGTACAGTAACGACCTGGAGAATCTGCCTTGACCCACACCACTTCTCTTTTTCTTCTTGTATGAATACAATTTATCCCCAATCTGCGGCCAATTTTACAAAACCGTCCAAATGAATGATGTTTCGATTTGTGTCTTCCCCTGCCAAATGTATTGCCACCATAAAGTGTTGATAATATAATGAGGTGTGTCTCCTTTTAAGTAATTAAAATTACTACCCTCAACCCCCTGCCACCTGTTACTCCCCTCAGGCATTATCTAATAAATCCTCCCTGTTCATTTCCCAGTATTTTTATGTACAATGCACATCTTTTGCAGCTGAGGGACATAAATTATTGTGACCTGACATCGGATACTGTGTCGCTGCAGGTAACAGTGCAACCTGTTACTCAAGTATACATGTAGTGGATAGGCTACAACAACAAAGCTATCCACAGTCAGGAGAAGAGATCGTTTTGAATCAAGGTCTATCAGGGCTATTAACTTTTGTCTAATACCGTACCTCAACATGCTAATCCTCTCTTTTTCAGCTCATTGATAATTACTAGTACTTTTTTTCAGAAGTATGAAGCCATGGAAAACATTTTTCCCTAACAGAACCAGTTATATTGCATCCAGGGCTCTAATCAGCGCACTGCTCCTTTCTCATAATAACAGCTACAAAAATATGCAATATTAGGATGCATGTGCCACATCCATCAGGGCATGAAATTACACAGAGCCAGTGCCTTTCTGTCTTCTTGATTGCATATGACCATTGGGAAGAATGAGTTATTAGGTGGTCATTTAACAGTAACCTGCCATCCTTGTAACACAGACAGCAATTGTGACAGTGGGACAGGTGATCGTAGCTGTCATCTTGTACAGGTGGCATCTGTCAACCACAACTCTTCTCTGTTCACGTGTGTGTGTGTGTGTGTGTGTGTGTGTGTGTGTGTGTGTGTATATATATATATATATATATATACAAAGAACACCTGAGCCAAATATTACTCATGTTTTTATAATTAATCTGTGGAATAAATAAATAAATAAATAAATAAATAAATAAATAAATAAAATAGAAATGATAATTACCGCAAGTATATTGGTCTGCTAGTTCAATGGCTGACTTTTCAAGGCATCTTAAAAAGTTTATGACCGTAAGACTTAATCAAACACAGAAAAAAGAATGATGCTGAAACAACCTTCATCCGCTGGAGAAATACAATATGAAGCCCAACTGTCAAGCATTATCGCTAAAGATTAACAGCAGCTNTAGTTTTATTATCATATTCATCACTGTACATTTTCACCTGCTCCATCTGGTGTAACAGCATGTTTAACACAAGAGATGGGTACACAGGCTCTTGCAGTCTAGGAGGAAAAGCATTAACAGTGATGTGGCCGCGAAGCTGGCAGACTGCTGGCAGTGCTGCACTGGTGGTACACTAATATAATGTCCAACTCACCCAGTGACATCAAATGCTCTCGCTAGGAGACTCTGAAGAACCTCAAATGACGTAATCTGAGGGTCGATGCTGAACTTCTTGTACTCGGGCTGTTTGTAGCCATCACTTTTCTGGAAATAAATGTTGCCATCATAAATATGATTTGTTAGCTAGGTGTTTTACACACTATTTCATATCATTTTTTTAAATAAAATAATCAAAAGGTAAATTTGAGCATTTCTTACAGATGAACAATTTAACTGTGGAAACCCTTGCAGAATTGGAACATTTTCTGTGGACATAGCAACAAAATATATGAAATTCAAAGCAAATGTGCAGAATTCTTAATGTAAGGTCAGTCATCAAATGTCATCTGGGGGGATTCCTTAGAAGGACAGAGAGATCATGTTGTCAAACATTAGTTGAATCTCAGGGGGACAAGGGATGTCACAGTTTGACAGTCTATTAGTCTCTATTAAGACCTCAAATGAGCTGATAACATTCCTGACACACAATGATTACCTTGAATGAAATTCCTCAGCTCAATTCCTAATACTTTTTTTTTCAAAACTTGATACATCTTTCCCATATTCCAAAATCATTTTGACCAAAGCACTAAATGCATGAATGATTTTAATATATTTAAACATAAAATCGTTTTTATTATATGATCTCAAACTAATTTCAAACACAATAATGAGAACCAGATCTGAAAGCCCAAAGACGATTTTTAATTACACTGGTCATGCAGTTTCCTAAATCCAATGTCCTGCATTACAGGTCAGTCCACTTAATGACCAGTCCAGGTTTATCCCCAATAAAACTTTACTACTCCAGCCTAAACACAGTAACAGATGATATCAGTTTAATCCCCAGTCACTTGTGACCAGTAGTTTGATAAACTGGCCAAAGGCAAATAAACATGTTTATCCCAGTGATTAGACTTGAAATAAGCTGGCGGGTTTCAAGAAGAGTGTCTCCTCCTTGTCGAAGTTATATCTAGGAAGGATTATTATTAATTGAATCAAAACAGATTTTTCCACAGGGAAAAGAGTGACAAAATACCACTGACTTACTGGCTTCAAGCCTACACCTTTAGTTTTTAAAGTAAGAATGGTAGATTCACTGAACTGAAACTTTATCTAAACTGTTATCTTCTAGAAGAGAAAGAGTGATCTCATCTGAATTACCTCACAATCTCACCTAATAATTGTGCATTTTGAATTCAACTGAAACTCCAAATAACATCATTTCATTTTAATTAAATGCATAATTAACAATATCAAAGCTCACTGATTTTACATTTAAAACAGATAACTTGCATTACAAAGGCATTTCACAGATGAGCATCACTTGTGTCATTACACATCACCTTAATTGAAATCTTGCCATTCATCAGAGCACCTTTAATCCTTATCAATGCATTTTATCATAATCAACAAAACCCCAGCATAATCTCTCTCAAAGATCAACTTGAACCATCGTACCACGATGCACAAAAGCCAAGGCATGTATCAACTCTGCAGGTTAATTATTCATTACAGTTGGTTACAGCAGACAGAGCAACCTGTTGCAACAGTTTACGCCACGTTTAATTTCCACTTCTAAGGTCAGTTGAGAAACATACTAGAATTAAGACTCTTTTGGTTGGAACAATACAGGTGTGCGCACACGATTACACGACTGATCAATGGGTAACTGCATGGACTTTCAGGTGCAACTTATTACTCTTAAGTATATTAAGTAATCTTATTAGTCACTGCCCCAGTGAACTATTTTTAGACACAGGCAAGCTCAGGTACTTAAAATTAGGCTTCCTAGCCAATGCCCCCTTCTGACAATATAATTATATAGGATAGCAGTAGGTGTTGGTACAGAACAAGGGGTTTTCAATAGAGGCCTACAGGGGATAAATTAAAGCTGTGAAGGTAAACAAGTATCACAATAGTTAAATACTGAGAGTTGGTCCCTTTAAATCCATGTGGGATGGGCTGGCTGAAGACTAGGGGGCTAGCTGTAAACTAACCTGTAAACTAACAACTAAAATATTCAATCAGTGTATTAGGCCTTGCCAGCAAAAACCAACCACTGCAATTTCTCCGAGGCTGAATCTTTTGCCCAAATACAGTGAATAAACTGACTTGTCATCTCCCTCCTCACTTTCCCAGATTTTTTTTTAGTTTTTATCGAATCTCCACACTGATTTTCAATGTTGTGTTGCTAAGAAGCAGAGATGGATAAGGCAAGTGGACTATTTATAACTCAATCAATATCCTGAATCTTGGAACCCACATTCTAGTCCCACTTGGACTCTGAATGAAGAATGAAGGATATTAAGTCTCACTTCCTAGTTCAAGCTATCTTGAGAATATATGGTTGAATAACTCAGTCAAACTTCCTACTTGAAAATTACTGAGCACTAAGTCTGAAAGTCTTCAGATAATTAATCCCCCCTTACATAAATATTGCCAAGAGATGGCCATCAAGTTAATATTTTCCCCTTATTATCAAAAATCACAGTGGGTATGGAATGGCATAACAGAAATAATATCTGCCTTCACATGTCAAAGTAATACTGTCAACATGAGGATTATGTCAAATGGATTATTATTCTTTTACTTTTTATGTCAATTCACCTGTGTAGGAAAAAAACAGCAGACTGAACAACAAGTCAAAACAATGTGGGTTACAAAAATGCAAGAAATGATTATTGAGGAAGTATATCATTGTTGCACACGATGTTGATAGTATGACATTAATCACCAATATTTTTTCATCGAATCAATGACAGTGACAGTGGCAATAATGACATCTAACAGTCTCAAAGTAGACAAAAAACAATGAACTTAAGTTGGTCTTTCTAAGCACGTACATTAACAGTCTTAGCACAAAACAGTGCACGTGCCGAAACTTACAACAGCTCGACATGAAAATGAAATGAAAACAACAGTCCACACATGACTGACGAGCCGTCAAAACAGCTGAATTATACATTAGCCGTTCATTCATTCCACATAAACCTACCTACCTTCACTTTCACTCGTATCACTTCTCTGTTGCTGGATCCTATCATTGGCGTCATCTTTTGGATATCATGGGACCCAGGAAAGCTACACAAGACAACCGGTGTGTTGCCAGCTCTGAAGTGAACTGCAGGATGCTATCGGCACCATCTTCTGACGTCACGAAGACTCGAAGTGAAACTAGGTCAAGCCATCTTGAGTACGCGTGTCTGCACCGTGTCCTCGTGGCACGTGAGGGCAGAGTCCGCTGCGAAGAGGCTGTTAGCCGGTATCTCGCTAGCTTTTGTGCTATCTCGGCAACGAAAAAAGATCTAGAGTACAAAGTGACAAAAAAATTTACATTTTATTTTTCAATTTTAGCATTTGATGCTCTTGATTGTGATTTAGGCCTATTTAGCGTTATTTGTTTCACCAAATAAGCATGTCAAGAGATGTGGGGTTACAAATGAACATTTTCCCCACAGTTCTAATTTTAATTTAAATACGATGGCCAGGACAAGATCTTGGGACTCACGTTCACTGTGCGAAGGCCCACAGGTAGGCCTACGTACTTTATTCGGCACGAATGCCGCGGAGATCCCTGACTCTATCCAGCACTATCTTGGGTTAAGATTAGATATGCAATATCTTTATTGCCGTTTAAAGCCCTCTTATCAGGTGAACATCAGCACACTTGCAAGGGCGAAATTCTAAGTGGTTAAAACTAACACGAATGATATAAAGACCTTGGAGCAGACTTTACTGAGACTTAGTTCTTATTATTTTTGGAAAAATTATGCAAATGGCGTTTGGATGGTCCATTTCGAGGTTTCAATATCACGATCAGGGAACAGCCCCAAGAAAAGTAAATAGACCTGCAGACCTTTTGCAGAAATATATGTCGAAGAGGGAACCGACTTCACAAACTGTACTGCAGGGCCTTGAATGTGCCATTAGATCACAATGCATTAATCCAATTAATGCAGCATTACCATCTCGCGTGTACATAGCTTAGCCTTATTCTACGTAGTATTTTAAATTAAAAATTCTCATGTTTTAGACTTAATGCATTTTGATGACTGTAAGGTGGACAATCTAGACACTGGCTTGCCACGATTCAAATTTATCACAAATGCTTTTTTCAAAAAGGAATACCAATAAACACATCAATGTCCCCGGATATTGCCGGCTAGCCGAATGTCCGTCACACATGCTTCACTTATGCACCTGTACATATACATCAAAAGTGCGTTTACGTATTACGTAATACATAGTTCATTGGGCTGGATCCAGGGAGCGTACTTCATCACGCGGAGACAGGGGGCTCGACATGAAGGTTTTATAGCGGGGTGTTACATGATATTAACTAACGGCGTCGCTGGGGGGGGGGTCTATCTTCATCTAATTACTGCCGTCGCCGTTTTGTCCTTCATCTTGCATTTCATTTCTTATTTAAAGTCACCTGGGATTTACATACTGGCTTTAGATGCAAATCAGGCTAAATTATCTTGCTTGTGCCTACTGATGATATTTCGGCACTCGTCAGAATGTTAGTGCAGAGAAGCCTAAAATATTGCCCGTTGATGTTTGAAGCTTGCATTCTCTTTAAATTACCTGTAGGCAAAATACAAAATGATGAAGAAGACAAAACAACAAGGTATGCCAATTAAATAAATAAATAAATAAAATAAGAAATGAATCAATGGATGTCAAAATCACGCGTCACTTTGAGTTCAAACGTAGCGTACAAAACTACCCAATAACGAAAATGTTTCGAATAATTTATAAGCACCCACTTACCACTATGCATTTATTAAATCAATATAATAATTTAGTGCACTTAGTTTCAAATCGAGCATGATGTTTTCCTTCCACTTTCCTTTTCTATTAGCGTTGATATTTTGAAGCAGTCACTATCAACATAAATGCGAATGAAAACAAAATCTTGAACTACGAAACGGCATATACAGTTTCGTTACTTTCCTTGTGGGATATATATGTATTGGGAATCGCTTTCGCTCGTTTTCTGTTTGCAAGCTTAAGAGTCCTCACATAATTGAGTCANCTGAGCGAAAAATTCAAGGGTAGGAAAAGCTCGGTCTGTGAAAAAGCCGATTTATTTTTCAATACATCATGTCATCAGCAAAGAGATAGAGGTAGGGCAATTTTAGCGTTTACTACTTAACGGAAAAGTAAAAACGTCTTGTTTATCATTAAATTTACAATTCATTTAGATATGAAACTTGTTAGGCATTATTATTATTTACGACGTACTGTACCTGCATCGTCGCCATGTGCACCTGCTTCACCCTCATTTCTTATCGTGTCTTGAAGTTTACGTGTCTTGTTTAGCGACTTTGCTTGGTTTTTCCCGTGCTTTCGTCTTTGATTTTCCACTCGAGGAACTCATGTTCAAAGATATTCATTTTCTGAACATTAAACTCCGTCAGACTTGAGCCCGACTTACGCGCGCAACCTGAATCTCGCATCAGCTGATCGTGCATAAATGGCTGACTGATATTCGTTCCCCGTACTACGCTCTCTAGTGCCCATTATTTGTGTAGGCTTGGACGCTGTCTTAACTTTGTTCCCGCACATTAATTTGTTTCAGTGAGCTGCGTAGGTTTGTACCTTTCTATGTTATACATGCTAGCTGCGCAGACTTTATCCTTTCTATGTCAATCATTGTGTAAATGGGATAGGGAACGAGTCAGATACACCACCATGAGACGATTTTGATTGACAACTCTCTCGAAATTCAAAAGGAGGCCCCATAACAAATTCTAGCTAGTCACGTGAGTGCGTCCTTAGTTTCAGAGTAAGTACTTACGTCTAGCTTACTTGCGTTGTGGAAAATGGTTAAATAATTGACCGCTTGTATCAGCACAACTAAGTGCCAGGAAATGAATTTCATGTAACAGTTCTTCGGGAAAGCGACCTCTAAGCGCAGTTTCCCGAGAGGTTTTTGCATTTCCCGGGCATTTTCAGTGATTTACCGGACGGGAAAGTAAGATATGACATAGATTTCCCGAGCTCGCAATAGCTTTCCCTCGGGAAAGCGGGAAAGCAACATTTCGACCCCTGAAATACATTGAATAAACTGACTTGTCATCTCCCTCCTCACTTTCCCAGATTTTTTTTTTTTTATTTTTTATCGAATCTCCACACTGATTTTCAATGTTGTGTTGCTAAGAAGCAGAGATGGATAAGGCAAGTGGACTATTTATAACACAATCAATATCCTGAATCTTGGAACCCACATTCCAGTCCCACTTAGACTCTGAATGATGAATGAAGGATATTAAGTCTATCTTCCTGGTTCAAGCTTGCTAAATATCTGGAGAATATATGGCTGAATAACTCAGTCAAACTTCCTACTTGAAAATTACTAAGCACTAAGACTGAAAGTCTTCAGATAATTAATCCCCCCTTACATAAATATTGCCCATGAGATGGCCATCAAGTTAATATTTTCCCCTTATTATCAAAAATCACAGTGGGTATGGAATAGCATAACAGAAATTATATCTGCCTTCACATGTCAAAGTAATACTGCCAATATTGAGGATTATGTCATTCTTTTACTTTTTATGTCAATTCACCTGTGTAGGAAAAAATAGCAGACTGAACAACAAATCAAAACAATGTGGGTTACAAAAATGCAAGAAATGATTATTGAGGAAGTATATCATTTTTGCACACGATGTTGATTTTAATCACCAATATTTTTTTCATCGAATCAATGACAGTGACAGTGGCAATAATGACATCTAACAGTCTCAAAGTAGACAAAAAACAATGAACTTAAGTTGGTCTTTCTAAGCATGTACATTAACAGTCTTGACGCAAAACAGTGCACGTGCTGAAACTTACAACTGCTCGACATGAAAATGAAATGAAAACAACAGTCCACACATGACTGACGAGCCGTCAAAACAGCTGAATTATACATTAGCCGTTCATTCATTCCACATAAACCTGCCCACCTTCACTTTCACTCGTATCACTTCTCTGTTGCTGGATCCTATCATTGGCGTCATCTTTTGGATATCATGGGACCCAGGAAAGCTACACAAGACAGCCGGTGTGTTGCCAGCTCTGAAGTGAACTGCAGGATGCTATCGGCACCATCTTCTGACGTCACGAAGACTCGAAGTGAAACTAGGTCAAGCCATCTTGAGTACGCGTGTCTGCACCGTGTCCTCGTGGCACGTGAGGGCAGAGTCCGCTGCGAAGAGGCTGTTAGCCGGTATCTCGCTAGCTTTTGTGCTATCTCGGCAACGAAAAAAGATCTAGAGTACAAAGTGACAAAAAAATTTACATTTTATTTTTCAATTTTAGCATTTGATGCTCTTGATTGTGATTTAGGCCTATTTAGCGTTATTTGTTTCACCAAATAAGCATGTCAAGAGATGTGGGGTTACAAATGAACATTTTCCCCACAGTTCTAATTTTAATTAAAATACGAGGGCCAGGACAAGATCTTGGGACTCACGTTCACTGTGCGAAGGCCCACAGGTAGGCCTACGTACTTTATGCGGCACGAATGCCGCGGAGATCCCTGACTCTATCCAGCACTATCTTGGGTTAAGATTAGATATGCAATATCTTTATTGCCGTTTAAAGCCCTCTTATCAGGTGAACATCAGCACACTTGCAAGGGCGAAATTCTAAGTGGTTAAAACTAACACGAATGATATAAAGACCTTGGAGCAGACTTTACTGAGACTTAGTTCTAATTATTTTTGGAAAAATTATGCAAATGGCGTTTGGATGGTCCATTTCGAGGTTTCAATATCACGATCAGGGAACAGCCCCAAGAAAAGTAAATAGACCTGCAGACCTTTTGCAGAAATATATGTCGAAGAGGGAACCGACTTCACAAACTGTACTGGAGGGCCTTGAATGTGCCATTAGATCACAATGCATTAATCCAATTAATGCAGCATTACCATCTCGCGTGTATCTAGCTTAGCCTTATTCTACGTAGTATTTTAAATTAAAAATTCTCATGTTTTAGACTTAATCCATTTTGATGACTGCAAGGTACTGCAGTAGACAATCTAAACACTGGCTTGCCACGATTAAATTAATCACAAATGCTTTTTCAAAAAGGAATACCAATAAACATATTAATGTCCCCAGATATTGCCGGCTAGCCGAATGTCAGTCACACATGCTTCACTTATGCACCTGTACATATACATCAAGAGTGCGTTTACGTATTACGTAATACATGGTCCATTGGGCTGGATCCAGGGAGCGTACTTCATCACGCGGAGACAGGGGGCTCGATTTGAAGGTTTTATAGGTGTTACATGATATTAACTAACCGGCGTCGCTGGGGGGTCTATCTCCATCTAATTACTGCCGTCGCCGTTTTGTCCTTCATCTTGCATTTCATTTCTTATTAAAAGTCACCTGGGATTTACATACTGGCTTTAGATGCAAATCAGGCTAAATTATCTTGCTTGTGCCTACTGATGATATTTCGGCACTTGTCAGAATGTTAGTGCAGAGAGGCGTAAAATATTGCTCGTTGATATTTGAAATTAGCATTCTCTTTAAATTACCTGTAGGCAAAATACGAAATGATGAAGAAGACAAAACAACAAGATATGCCAATTAAATAAATAAATAAATAAAATAAGAAATGAATCAATGGATGTCAAAATCACGCGTCACTTTGAGTTCAAACGTAGCGTACAAAACTACCCAATAACGAAAATGTTTCGAATAATTTATAAGCACCCACTTACCACTATGCATTTATTAAATCAATATAATAATTTAGTGCACTTAGTTTCAAATCGAGCATGATGTTTTCCTTCCACTTTCCTTTTCTATTAGCGTTGATATTTTGAAGCAGTCACTATCAACATAAATGCGAATGAAAACAAAATCTTGAACTACGAAACGGCATATACAGTTTCGTTACTTTCCTTGTGGGATATATATGTATTGGGAATCGCTTTCGCTCGTTTTCTATTTGCAAGCTTAAGAGTCCTCACATAATTGAGTAATTCTGTTGATTTTCTTTACACAACATTTCCTAATATGTATTGGTATTTGATGTTTGTGTAAACATTATAAAAATAGTATCTTATAGTAAAACTAGTATTCATGGCCTCGTGTTCCTTTAAGTCGTGTAACTTTTCGACCGGTAACTAACACCACAAACAAAATTTCGTACAAATATTAATAATATCCTAACTTTCTGACAAGAAAGCATTTAACGGTTGTTTTCATGTAAAACTTTCCATTCAAAAGTGTTTATTTTTTCCGCTTGCAATTAAATGAGGTTAGAGACAGACGCTAAAACTGACCGCAAGCCAACAAACACATTTACGACGAAAATTTTCTATATATAAATAGTGTTCATATAAGTGTTGTAACTTTTCGACTGGTAATTAACAACAAAACAAAATTTTCCACAAATACTAACAATTTCCTAACTCGCTGACAATAAAGCCTTTAACGATTGTTTTCAAGCAAAACTTTCCATTCAAATGTGGGTATTTTTCCACTTGCATATAAAATGTTGTTAGAGACGGACGCTAAAGCTGACCCCCCCCCCCCAACGAACACTTTTTCGAAAAAAAAAATTTTGCAACATACTAAAAGGAGTGAAAAAGTAGCGTATATCGCTATTAAAAGAAGGCACCGAGCAAGCAATTAATCAACTATTCTGTCGCAGTAATTGTATCAGAAGGCGCAGCTGGCATTCGACCCTGGTGTGCATGTCGCTATCAAATATTCGTATGTGTAAACCGGTCGGTGTGGTTTCAAGCATGCCAGATAAAATGACTGACAGGTGTCAAATACAGGTGGACGAAAGCTACACTCGGCAAATGGCTAAAACAATCAGTTTGGACCACCTTTCCAAACGAATTCGGACCGTAACTTTTCAAAAATTTAAAGTACCGATTTCGCTGACCGTTGCCAAGTAAGTGCATTCAAAAACAAAGTTGACTTCAGATTCGATTAATATGATATAAATTTACCTGTAATCCCTGCTAGTATTTCCGTTAAAAGATTTATGGTCTACTTTTGATGTTTTTATGTATAGTTAACAGAGATTTTTTTCTGCCGCACAAAGAAAAACGGAAAAACAAACATGTATATGTAACCGAAACAACCCGATTTAACAGGTACGAATTCCATACAATAACCTGTTCGTGGCTTATGGGTCATGTATTATCGTATAAACAAAAGCATCATGAGAATTACGTGCCCGAAAACAGGATTGGAAAGATAATTTTTTTTACAATTACATGGAGTATTAAAATAAAGAGACTCCTGCCTAAAAACATAACTTTTATGCCGAGCTGCTTGTCTGATTAAAAACTTTTTCTTCTAAAAACAAAACATACACATAAAATGATACTGAATGGAGAATTTTTAATTGGCGATATCTGATAATGGAATCAAGATTCTTCAAAGAAAAAATGATATACTTGGCCCTAATTTTTGCGTTAGTAAAGTACATACAAATAATCGCTACTTTTACTAACTGTTAATTCGTAGAACGGTATGCCTAATATCATAGTATTATAACAGAATGTATAATAATAATTCGCCGAAGATTTTATGAAATTCGCCCATGTTTTCTGATCTCTTTTATATGGATAGTTGGACATCCAAGGTAACACTTCCACAAACATCACTGCATAAGGAAGACCTCTTTTAAAACGAGCAATTCTTTGAAAAATATAATCGACAATTCTCTTCAAATCCCCCCTCTTGGATAAACTGAACATAGGGCAGTAATAAAAAAGTGGCCAATGACGAAGATTATTGGGTGCAGTAACATACATCGTCTCAATGCAACAAATTTTCAAGGAAATGAAGTGTGATCACCTTAAGAAATTGGTAACTAAATCTTTTCCAAGAAACCAATCACATTCACTGTACAGGAATAAACCACCTTTTGAGCAAGGTCTCCAAACCCCACAGTGCATTGCGCTAAAAAGCCTAAAAGCTATATACCACAGAAGTCCCTGACGAAATGATCCAGTCTCAATTGGCAATTTAACACTGATAACATCCTTCCCAAGTTCACTCTATTTTTCCAAAAGCTTGTATATTTACAAATCCTGCGACAGCTGTCCTTGTCTATGTCAAACAAATTACCTGGTGCCATGACAACCTTTCATAGTAACGACAAAATGATCTGAAAAGAAGTGCCAAGCTGGTATTCCAATGCAATCATTTTTCTAATTTTGATTGAATTTCTCTCATGTTAAACCCCCCAAGGTAAAACAAATATGGCATACAATTTTGAGAGGGTAGGTATCAAAAAAGCAAAAACAATCTTGATCAATCCAGGGAATTCTTGAAGTGGTGAGTATCCCAATCACAAAAAGCACTTTTGATCCGTGCCTTTTCATTTCCATAACATAGAAGTAGTGTCTGTAGTTATTATTAATGCTAATAATAATATCTGGGGAAAATTCCTATTTAGCTCCTAGGAATCATTGTTATGCATTCTTTAGTTCATTCCCTATTTTGTAACCTAGGATTTTGTTCCAGTCTATCTTGGTGCGTGTTACAGGCAACTGTCGACGTAATGCCTTGAATGTTGTGTCCGACATTGTCAGGTAGTTCTTAGAGATGGCAGTCTGAAAGACAATAGATAAAAGGGTTATGGAGAGAGTTAAAAAATAATTGTAACGAAATCAAATAATTAATTATAATAATAATTTTTCATAAAAAAATTAAATCAAAATAATAAATATATCATAAATTATTTTAAAATTGAATTAAATAGAAATTATTTTTGTGACTGAATTTCAAAGTTTACCCCCCCAAAAAATAAATTAAAAAAATAATAATAAATAAATAAATTCTTACGCTTCATTCACAAAACAGTCATGTTAAAATAAGTAATTCAAAAATGTAAAATCTGAGTTGCAAATTGTTTTATCTCTCCAGAGTAAACGATCTTAACACCAAGATCATAAGCCTTACACACTGCAGTAGCATGTTTGTCTGTCCTGGATTAGATGATGTAAAGCACTTGAACAAACACTGACACAGTAAGTGTGTCTATAACATTTGCTTTGTCTACTTCAAGAGCCAAAACTCAAGGTTATTATTGTCTCAAATTACTGGTGTACTACAAGTCACACACACAAGCTCTACATACTAAAATGTTGGTTGATAAAGGCGTAGCTTGGTAGAGTGTCCATGTATTTGTGTGTGTGAGTGTGTGTGTGTGGGGGGGGAGCAGATCAATGATACTGAAATTTGTTTAGAAAACATAACCATATTATGCAGAATTTGGATAGACCTTAACTCAAATGTTTTCTAACACCCTCCCATAAAAAGAAAATGTGTCTGAGGACAAAAGTAACAATTCGAATAGACATAGGTGATCAGAAAAATTTAATAAATATAGATAAAATATATTATAACATGGATTTTATAACTAAATGTACCATGCAATGGAGGAGTTAAGTAGAGATAAGACTGAACCTCAGACTAAAACTTTCTGGCAGATCAGTCAACTCTCCTGCACAGTTGTACTGAACTTGAAATAACAAGTTCATGGCCAGTCTAGCATATACAGTGAGGATGTGAGCAGTGTGTTAGAGAAGAAAAGACCACAATTGAAAAGGAGTTGCACAACAGAATGACTTTAATTGTGATAGTTGTGATTTGTGAACTGAGCACAAGCCAAACTTGTTCCTTACTTGGTATTCATTCTCTGCCTCTTGTACAATTTGAACAAACTTCTTAGCCGTTTCTTGTTCACTCTGTATTTGTTTTCAGAAAATAGTAAAACGAAGATTACTATACAAAACATTTTCAAATCACTTACATGATACATATTAAGATTTTATCAAATACAATATCAAAAGATTTTTGACAAAAATGTGATAGATGAACCAACCATTAAAGAAATAAAGATTGATTGTAAATGCCAAATATAAATGAAAACTTTTAAAACAATCTTACTTGGGCTCTAAATTCTGTAAAATGTTCAAATAAATTAAAAATAGGAAAAGAGGAAAAACTTACGGATGCATTTAGATCATTTTTCACTTCTTTAGAACTCACTAGTTGGACATTACCATCCTCATAATAGTGGACCTGAAATGGCAACACAGAAATACATAATGTCTCTGGGAATAATCTACAATTCACTTTACACAAAAACATCTCCATTTAAAATAGGACATTTTTGCAAAATTATAATGCCACTGAAATATCTTCTTTTTTTTATTATGCAACTGTTAATAAAACATGCCTGGTATTTCATATTTACCTGCACTTTGAGAATGCCTGTTATTTCTGAGCTTCCACCAGACTCTGGAAATGTGACAGACCATTGTGAACGCCAGCGGCCATTCCTGCAAGTAGAAAACGATGCCAGTGATGTCGGTACACACAAAATCATATCCACAGGTGAACTCTCTTTTTCCCTCTCATCTTTTTATTAATTTTCTCCCTGAAAAACCCGCTATCAGAAGGCTACATACTCCTCCCTTACATTCGCAAAATAAAATCTTACCAGAAATTCTTTGGCTGGAATTGGTGGCTTTCTATACAAGCTATAAGTGTGATGTTTCCCCCTGCACTACTCCCATACACTGTGCAGTGACCGTACTTGTAGTATTCATGGGTATAGGTGGTGAACGCGGTCTCCAGGGCTGCTCGCCAGGGCTCGGCTGTGTGGTCAATGTCTGCCGACTGCAAGTCACTGCCCTCTTTCCTCAAATGATCATACCTGAGATTCAAATGGAAAATGTGAATTATAGATATATTTCTTAAGGTGTGATTTATCTTTCCTTCATTTTTGGTAAATCGGCAATTTCACTGAAGTCTGAATAGCCTAAAAATCAAAGAACCATCCCATTCTGCTTAAAAGACTACAGTATACATGTCAGTGGAACAGTATTACCATGAGATCACAGGAAAAAGTATCTTGAGAATCAATAGAATCGAGTACTAACCTTAATGACTGTTTTGTTCTTGGTACTAAAAATCTACCCCCACCAAGGTCTCCATGGTCAGTTATTAGCACCTGGGGGATACAGAAAAACATAACAGAATGAGATAGCAAATATTTCTTTTGACACTTGTCACTTACAGATTAGTTTCAGGACCCATGTAACCATATGGTACATCTTTAAAATTACAATGATTAATCAGCTGATTTATGTCTACTGCATAAAAGTGCAATTTTACAGTGTTTATAAATACAGTAAAACAAGACTGGTCCAATTTATTGTAATGCAATTTAATTTTACCAAAGTCTAAAAACAGGAAGAGCAGTTTTACTGCCACAAAAAGCTTTACTGCTGTTTAAAAATCAAGTGACATGTCATTACCTGTTCTTCAGAACCATCAACTTTGCATGGAGTGAACTGGTCTTTGTTGTATTGTGCAAAGGCCCTACAGAGATAAAGGAAATAAATGAAACATTACATGATTTGAGCATTGACACGCTCATATTCATATGATGGCCAATTTAAACTGCTGACAAAACTCTCTTTCTTACATTTTAACAAGAACTGGCAATATAAAACCAATAAAAAGACATTAATAAGTATCACAGATTGTCAGAGATTATGAATCACACCATCCAAACAACCAAATGACAAGAGTGAGAACAATAAGTTTTCATTACTTTTATTTTATGTGAATTTAATGACCGCACAAATATAATCATCACTATCACCAACTTTGGAGATCTAATTGCAATTGTAACAGTGCTAAATTTCCAGATCAAAACACTTCACACATAATTATAAATATTCATGGCCTTTTGGGAAATTGAAAACAAGTGCCTTGAACACAAGTACCCAGATTATATGGTTTTTCTATTGCCAAGGTCATGGGAATTCAATGAGCATAAATTTTAAAGAAGGGCACACTGTGTTGACAGTATTGATAATAGTGATTAAATATCACCTACCCTGATGCCTCCTCCTTCAATAAGTTATCATCATTCAGCAGTATTCTCACATCTGTAATCCACAAAATTTAAATTACTAAAAGCATTACTATATATTTCAGAACACAACCTGGTGTTTTCTAATATAGTGTCTTTACCATGATAAAAATTGAACTATACAGCCATGCCTCTTCAATACATAATGTTTTAATAATGTGTCTGTATACACCCACATGTAATATTGCAAAACATTATATTGCCATTTGTTTAGTACAACGCAATGATCAGTGTTTTGTGTTTACCCTCTCCAAGTTTACTATTAACGCATTGTTTCACAAATGCACACAAATTTTGGTATGGCTATGAAGGACGAATTGCGCCTTAGCAAATTGGACCACAAGAATGTAATGATATGAAGACTGGGTCTGCACTTTACAGACACCATGAAACTGTATATATTGTAACAATACTGACATGCAGTAAACTTAAATTAAAAAAAAAATCTTCATAATACTTTCACTTTTGAACTTTTTACTGTAGCAATGCCACTATCAATACCAGTATGCAAGTACAGGTATGTACACAACCCAGATAAGAACATAGGTAAATATAACTCTTCACTTCCTTGATCTAACACGAGTGAGATAATAATCCACATATATGGATTATCCTTCACTAACTTTTGTGAGAAGGATGGGATCCAAGTATTTTACCAAAACTCAGGAAAAAATTATACCTTCTGAAAACAGAAGAGGGCTGCTTTCCCATTACTAGACAATTTCCCATTTAGAATACTGGTGATAAAATTAGCAATATCAGAAAACTCTGCACATGCTTCATTTCAATTAGAAAATGTTCCATCATTTGATGAATTTTTTCCGACTCACTGCCCAGATCACTCCACCAAGACTTCCCATTAAAACCAATAACCATGCACTTCATTCACTACTTTCATTATTATGCAAGAGCAACATTTCTGCACAAAAAAGGGGCGATACTCACCGTTAAAAACTTCATTAAATTCTCCTGGAGGTGCGTGGAGGATAAAGTCCGAGGCTATCCGCACCTGAAGAGGCAAAAAACAATTAGTGCAAAATATGAGTAGAAACATAACAAAACATTGGTAGCCAGATTACGATTGTGCTGCAGTCCCTTTTACTGCAGATATTTGTTGATACCTATATTAAGCAACCACATTGAACTTGGACTGCTAATTAGCTTCTTCACATCTGCTGGAAAACATACTGTATGGACAGTGAGAGGTCAGCTGTTTTCCCAAATCACCTGTTGTCAGTAAATAAGTTATAAATAAAACATGAGTTTAGACTAAAGCAATTCACAATGAGCATCAACAGGCTAACATTAAAAACAAAAAGAAATGTCAGGCAAATATGAAAAATGGCTTGAAACATAAAATGCCAACATCATTAGCATTTTTCTATCCATCTGTTAACAAAAAAAAAAAATAAAAAAAAAAAAAAAAATCAACAGCAAAAAGGAAAAGAAAGAAAGAGAGTCAGAAAGAAAAGCAACAATGAAATAAATGTATTTGTTCAACTTGAATATTTGCACCTTTTCAGAGATATCGTCTGATTTGAAAACTTTCTAAAGTAACTGCTGTTTGCTTCATGCAAAACTTACTTACATTTTCTCAGCAAAGCACAATTTTGAAATATAAAAGACCAAAACATCATTGATTAATGCATGAAGTATGCTGGTATGATTTTATTGATTTTACAAGTACATAAAACATAACAGCTACATTGCTGGAAATCATAACTCTATTTCAGCGTCTCAACTAGCTCAATATTTAAGGATTGTTTTTTTCAATTTCTGTTTCAGTTACAAAGACAATACACTGTAAAAATAACTATTAGTTGGCGATGTACTCAACATGAGCACCCAACTGTCAGACTGTTCTTTCTTCACGTTAAAGTCGTTGGAAAATGAATGCAGTTTTAAGAGAGGGCTTAAGCTCAAAACGAAGACCCCAAACTGTTAATTTCATATTCACATTGAAATAAATGAATAAATGAAACAATATTCCACAAAATGTAATTTTTAATCTTTTGGGACTGGATGCAAACTTGATAAGATGTTATAAAAAGTGGTCTATAAAAAACAGACATATTATCAACTTCAGGACAAAAATGACTGACAGTCATAAAGATCACTTTTGTCATACAACCACCGCTCCTCACAATGGTAGGAAACTCCCCAACTCTCTTAGACTGCAACATTTGTTCAATATTAATGTACAACAAATAAGTTTGTTTTTCAAACTGTGACAATGTAATACCTTTCATGCATGCAAAGTTGCCAGTCACATAGGCGTGATTCCTATTAATGTGATTCATTACTGCACTGCGGGGCAAATGACAAGTCAATACAATGCTAAGGTAATGATTGTAACCCGAACCTCTTCACAATGACATCATGTGACAAATATCACTCGTTCAATATTAGAAAACAATCAATGCAAAGCACTGTTCATAAATTGCAAAAGAAGAACCTGAATGTTTTTTTAAATAGGTCGGATGTTTTCTTAAAAGTGTCTGTTGTCAGAGAGAACTGTTGCTGCAGTACAGAGATGTACAAATAAAAAATAAATAGGCTATCAAAAAGGCGGAAATGAAAAGTCGAAGCACAACTTCAAACTTAGCCGGTGACCGGCTTCGTTTGATAAGTGCTTGTAGACAAGCTGAGCCAAAATGTGTCTAGAATTTGAAATGGAAACAACGTAAGAAGCCTCTCTGACACTCAGCGACAACATGTTTATCTTTCAATCACCGGAAACTAACCTTTTCTTCATCTGAAATGGGTTCATCATAGTCTGCCATTTTGCTGTCTGTCTGTGTGTCTTTTGCGGTACACGCCTTTCAATGCATTCTGGGATTGAGGTTTATTTCTCAAAATAGCCAACTCCGCATGCACACATTTTACGGATATCAGGTAAAAATTAGTAAAACGTAATTCTAAACATAACTTTCACCAGATTCTTACCATATCTTCAAAATTCAATGTTCTCGTAAAATTCCAAAAGCTAGAGATGTTGCAGACTTCAACTTCCGTTTACAGGTTGACAACATTTTTGATCGATGGAGTAAACACCACCATGAACGCTGATCCGAAAAACGGGACCGTGAAGACACCGGTTTATATCAAAGTTGGGGATCCCAAGAAAGAGTTCTTTTCTGGATGCTGCATATTCGATGTTGCATTTCCGAACACGGTGTCAGTGGAGGTACCTAAATGCGACCCCCCCCCCCCCATCATGGGCACCTGTACATGTAGTTGTTTTCATTTTTAAAAATGACAAGTGACACCCAGTGTGTGTGTGTGTGTAAGTGTGTGTGTCTGGTTGAGGGGTCAGGGGTGTTAAAAGTATGTGAATAAGGTGCACTGTGAAAGACGGTGTTTTACTTAAACATGCATATATTTTAAGCGATGCATGGTTATAATATTTTAAGTATTTTTTAGTGTAGAATTTAAACCAACGGATGAAAACTTCCCTCAGACTGTGATGTTGGCCACTGGTCCAGTAAAATTTTTTAATGTTTGAATTTAGTGGTCTAAATTGCCATTAGTTTTTTTTCCTATAAGTTTTCAAAAAAGCTTTCAATTTGAAGTATTTTCCCCCGAAATGTAACTGTCACATGATAATTCTAAATAAAAAGAAAAAGAAAACATTTGACAAAATCAGGGTCTTGTTATTACTTATATTAATGCAATAGGGGAAAATGTCCAGTCACACTGAAATTTTTGTTCAAACCAGTGAATACTGATTTAGACCAGTAGATTTTAGGAGACTGGTGGTCTGAATGGCTAGAAGGCTGAAAAGTTAATAGCACAAAGTGGTTCCTACAAGATGTAGATGGCCAGCTAACATATGTTACATATTGCTTTTTCAGATTAATGAATTCAGCTTCAAAAATTACTATGGTCACACGTTGACGGTAATGGCACGGAGGAAAGAAGAGCCAGGCAGTGAGTATACTTCAGTTTTACTAAATCAACAATTATGATAATAGCATTTGATGCCCTATTCATTAACGCTGATGTACCTGTATTGTTTTATGTTCGTTGTTGTGTTTGAGGGATGTAGACAAAGTTTAAGTGAAAACTATCTTTGTTGTTAAAATGAGGGGAAACCTGTGCGTACATTATACCAGTTTGTGAACATTTAACAGTGTAATTTACCAGTGCTGTTTTTATTGTTTTTACCAATAGTTGAGCCTAAGTGGAAAACATGTCTAAAGAGAATGAAGCTTATGCCAAATCCACATTTTGAGACTGGAGCTCAAGATTACTTTACTGTCACCAGAAAACAGGTATTTAATAGATGTTTTAACATTAAAAAAAAAAATTACATTACTTTGATATTTATTTTGTGTATTTTTCTCCCAAAATTTTTATTTTCAAAGTAATTTTTTATAAAGATGACACAAGTCATATTTTCTGCATTCAAATTGTATTTACGTGAAATAACAAGCAATTTTTTCTTTATTGAAGGACATAATTTTACACCTAATGTTTTGTGGATGCATAAATTATATTACGTAGTATTTCAAGAGAAATTTTTTGATGATTGGGCATATTTATCTTGTTGATAGTGCAACAAAGTAATAATATTTTATCTCATCTTCCAGCTTCTGTTTGATCTCACCAATGTGACAGGTCTAAGGTTTATACTGAGACAACCGTCTCCTGTGTGGAAGGAATTTAAACTGGAAGAGCTGACCTTTGTAAAAACTACTTCTGAGGTAGGGTTAATTAATTGGTTAACTATCTGATCAACCGCTTTCAACCTGCCAATCGATTGACTGATTGGGTGATTTCTTTTGATATCTGTGTGGTGAAGAGAAATGTCTTCATATTGGTTTAAATGTTTTTTCTTTGCCTTTTCTGTCAAACTATTATTTCATTATATTATATTATATTTTATTATATTATATCAGTACAGTGCAGTAAAAATCTCACCCTTTTCATTGTTTTGACATTATATTTTCGATAAATATGAATTTGTAGATTCTCAATAATATTATCTTTCAGTTCTATCATGTTTCACTATGTCCAATTTTATGTAAGTTGCTTTGAGGTATTACATATGTGTAGTGATAGTAATTATGTTTCAGTGTCATAAGAGTTTCTTTTCTGATCTTATCCATGTACATATATTTTCATAGACTGCTAAGAGTGCGCCATTACCAGCCTGGTTACTGAGGCCTCCAAGGGCCCATGGAGACTACCCAGAGGAAAAAGAAATAAAGGTAAAATATGTGCTGAAAGTAATCATATAGTTATGTCAAGTGAAAGAGTGATATTATTATTGGTAAAAAAAGAATTGTTTTGAAAGAGACTGAAAACTATTTGTACTTATGAGGCATGATATGAGACTGGCATTTAAAATTTGGGACTAATTTAGCTTTTATTTGTGTTTCTTGTAGCCATACATAAAGTCTTTAAAAAAAGTTGAATATTTGCATAAGACAGGTGTTTGGAATTTGAGAGTAATTATGAAAATTATTTGTATTTCAGTTTGCCCCATAATGAAATATTAAAAAAAAGTTGAATATATGCAAAAGACAGGTGTTTGGAATTGAAGAGTAATTAAGAAAATTATTTGTATTTCAGGTATCCCTTCATAAAATCTTAAAAAAAGGTTGAATAATTGCATAATAAAGGTGTTTTAGGAGTTTTGAAATTTAAGAGTATATTACAACAATCATTGATGTTTCAGGGACTTCCTCCCATGGATGACCTGTCCAGTCACTTACAACAGATGTGGGCTATGGTCCAGCAAGCTACGGCTAACCAGACCCAAGTATCTCTGGGAAGATTTGACGTAAGTGTTCTCATGGACTTCTAGAAATTTAGAGAATTTAATCTCATGTGATTGTTGTAAAGTGCTTTTGAGTAGTTGGTTAAAAGGAGGCCCGTGATTTGAACTTGATGATGCATTGTTTTATATTTATTCCAGTCTAATCATTGAACTATTCTCTGTGACGTGATGTGAGACCTACAGAGAAATGTCTTAACTAGAATCATTGTATTTTGGTTTGAAATGTTTTTTCTTTGCCTTTACTTACACATTATTTTAATTTTATTATATTATATTATATTATGTCAATACAGATCATTAAAACTTGGTTGACTTCAATTAATGTTTTGATAAATGTGAAATTGTTGATTCAGGATAATATTAAATCTTAAATTAAACTTGTTTTTCCATGTCCAATTTTATATAAGTTGCAGTGCACTGAGATACTATTTTGTGTTCAAGCTCAAAGATATATTAATATTATATATTTTATCATATATTTCCAGGTGGACAACAGTTATGACATTAATCTGTTGTCATATACTTGACCAAGCACCATGCCAGTACTTCTGGTATATTGTTCTGTGAAGTCGCACAAGGGCAGTCACTGTGAGGAAATATGGTGTGGATAGAAGGGGTGTAGTGTAGTGCATTTCATGACAAAGGGATCATTTTCATGACATCTTGAAGTGACAACAAACCACGGTGACCCTTAGACAACTGCTGGCAGTGAAATTTTTTTACGGAAGGATTTTGTGCTGAATTAAATAAATTAAAGATTATTATAATTATTTAAGATCTTTTAAGTTCAGCAGCTAAATAAACGTATCATGATTGTTTGCATTGTGCATAAGATTATTTTCATTGTGGTGTTGACCAGCTGTGAGTTGGTGACTGTTTGTATTGACAAACATTAAGTAAAGCATTTGCTTTAAATATCAACCTGTCATTGAAGAAGTCAGACCTTGGAAATGTTGATATAGAAGTTGTCTGTTAAACATTCCATTTGTTTTAACATGTTGGACTATCGGCCTGTTGATAGAAAAGATAATTTTTGTCATCTTTTTAGTCATGTTTAGTTTTCTTATTAATAACTGACATGCCTAAGCGTATATCTTCTTAAGCACGATTTATGGTAAACATTACTCTCTGAATTGTGATACTTTTTGTTAAGTTTATAAATACAATAAATCAGAAACTTTGTAAGATGTTCTTGATTTTATTTAAAACTACAAATTTTATACAAATCATAAAATGAATTAATTGCTAAAACAACACTGTATGCATTGACACTTTATTAATACATGGGAAATGTCAATTTAACTCCTTATCACACAATGAAAAACAAATTACAAAAATAGAGATATATATCAAAATCTCAGTCCAGCTGTGAAGATTAATTGAATTTTTCGTATGTTAAATTACAGGATGTTCGCATTTATAAATAGTCCATCTGAGGTACATGGTACATTGACCCAGTGATAAATTAGCAGGCATTTAGAATTTAAAAACAGTTTAAATTTGGCTGAGGTGCTCGTTAATAGTTCAGAAGCAAATATACCACTTTTTCTATCCCTATCGTTGCGCATCTCGTCTATAACTCGTACATGCAGGGTTCAGAACTGGGTCGCTGAGTGGAAAAACATCTGTTGGGGATCCCTGCCACTGTCACGATATCTTGTCTCCTGATGTGGTTCATCCATCTGAAATTATTACACATCAGTCATACTAAAAATGAGATTATATATATTGAATTAAACTTGACACTAGCAATGCCCTGTACCTTTTATAGATTAATCAAGGAATAATTATAAAATGAATAGCTATGTGCACTGGGCCAGTTGATTTTGTTTGTCCAAGGTTTGTTCATGTTTCGTTGTAAAAGGGGGTGTTGGTGTGCTGTTATGGAAAACTTTCAATATTTTGATTTGAAAAGTTGACTTTTTTGCAGGAAAAAACTCCTTTCCACATTCTTCATTAACTTTATTAATGTCCTGATAAATAAAACAAAAGAAAAATAATCATGAAGATAAAATGATACTAAAAAATAATGAAAAAGCAATAATTAAATATATACAGAAACAATAGGATAAAGATTATAATCAAACGAAGAAAAATTATATGCACCTCGTAATAATTACTCCTGCGCTGGGATGTTGGTCTTTCATCCTTTTCCTCTACAGCGTCATACTTCGATATTGGCTTGATCTTTTTGGCAAAGGCCCAGTCCTAGATTAGACTTTCAGATATCAGTTTTTACATAGATAACTCTTATATATATATATATATATATATATATATATATATATATATATATATATATTACTTGTTTTCAATTGAAAATTTCATAGTGGACAAAATGATTTTTCTCCAATTTAATCTTTTGATAAAGGAGACATTCTAATTAAAACGAGACATTCTAATTAAAACACAGCAAATGCTGTTCAATTTCAAGTAAAGTGTCATGATAATAAATAAATAAATATATAAAAAGAAACAGCCAGACATGACTTTCCATCTTACTATATCTGGTGCCGCATCCACCGCTCTCTGGATTACAGCCAGCCGTGCTTCCGGATCTTCACGTGCGTCTGCTATATCCTGATAGGTCTGTTCTCCGTGGTTGCTAGGATACGTTTTTCTCTCCATTTCCTGGCTGCTTGACGGGGACTCGTCGGGGGTCTCTAGGTTTGTCTCCGATTTAGAGTGAAGCAAGGTCTCCTTATACTTGTGAAGACTGCGTCTAGTTTTGTGAGTGAGACCGGCGAACACCGCAACGACTAGAACAAGAACAGCCCCTACCGAACCGCCGACCGAAACCGAAGCGAGACGCCATCCTTTCAGAGCTAAAATATCAAAGAAGCATATTGCAAATTACTTAAAATCTAATATGAATGAAAATAAGACTACATTTGGTGAAAATCTGCTTATCAAATGTCGAAAATATAATCTTTACAGTATAAAGAGTCCACCAAGGTTAGATATGAGTTACACGTGACTTTTTTACTTATATCTGTGAAATTTTAATAACTGCAATTTTAAAAAATGTGAAATGTATCGCCGATTCCGTAAACGCGTGTACATTTTTTTTCTTAACATGCAATTAACGATATTTCCTGCGTGTGCCCTACCTTGGGGCCCATTGCAGTATGGGCCTGTGAAATCATCTATACACCTGTGGAGGAAATCCAAAGGAGTCAGATAAGAGAGAAACAGCAACAACAGACAAAACAATAATCATATCAATAATGAACACTGTCTGAATAATTATCGCGCACCGGCATTAATTCTTTTTTTGTTAATAACTTCAAGTTTTACTCAATGGGAGTGCGTATATATTATGGCTTAGTTATATTCCCGTCCCCCCAAAATAAGGACAAAGTGGTGTCTTGTATTTGTCTCACATATACCAATTAATCCTTGACGCGTCAGTTTGTGTCTCACCTGCACGACGATAGGTTTCCTATGACTCTCTGACATACTCCTCCGTTCATACAGTCTGGGCATATTTCTAAACAGAATTTTGAATTAAGTTTCACTTAATAACAACGTCATTTTTTATATTATTTTTTACGTAAAAAACTTTTGTGTTAGTCAATACGTTCCCGTGTTTTAAGAAACTTACACATTAATATTTGACATACTGGTATTTCAAAAGATTTAAATATTCCAAGCTTGGTAAAATACTTCTAATTGAAAGCAATTATCACAGATGTAAAGTACAAATATGAAATAGCGATAAAATGTGGCCTTATTTGGAACAAAATGGACACGTACCTGTGCAGATACGCCCCTTGTTTTCAACACTGTCATCTTCAAACCCCTCTCTGCAGTCACAGGTGTACGTTCCGTAAGCCGCTTGATGCTTGCAGTCAGCGTAAGGAGAGCAACTGTGATTACCATTAGCACAGACGTCGAACGCTGAATTAAATTAATGAATGACTTTCTGCACACGAAAACATGCTATATTTCATAAATTCAATAATCAAACAAACAATTTAAAATTAAATCTCAAAATATTTTAGGACTAAAATGCAGAGGACGCTGAACTGTTCAGCATTCATTGCACATAACATTGCAGGTTTTTGGTGATTTTCAATGAACCCACCTTCAAAACGTTTCTCAGAAATAACTAAGGCATCTTCACTGACTTTCAGTATTTGACTTAGAGACTCTTTCGCAATTGTTTGGTTGAACGCTGTTGTCACTGCATCTGCCGTTACAATAGCACCAGCGTTTGTTTTGAAGTATACTTTATAGTCGCCCTTTATGCTGCCCTTGGACAATTTGACAACTTCACACCTGTCATAGGTATCTCGTAGATCACCACTCTGGTACGCCCTGCTCACCTGGAGTTGCAAAAATACGTGTAGTTATAGTATTACTTTTATACGCATTTAAAACAGAAACAATTTTTTGTACCGAAATTCAAAGTAGTATCAGCTTAAATACTGGGTATGCATCAGTTGGATTTACTACAAAGTAAAAATACAAAATCTTTCAATAATGTTACATCAATGTTCTTACTAATAAAGCAAAAAAAAAAAAAAAAAAAAAAAGTAGAATCTTAGATGCCCATATAAACCCATATCTCTACAATAAATTGTACTTACTGCTTCGCATATATCATTTGCCATATCTTTGAAGGCCTGGGAGGACGTGTCTTCAAGTGCAGGATTCCATTCCACTGGACCGTCCGGGGTCGTTTTGATGCTGAGGGAGTTTTGAAATATACTTACCCCTGAAAATCATTGTGTGAAAAATAAGAAAAGGGTTATCATCTATATTGAAGTCTTAGGCCTAAGAGAAAAAGTGTGCATTTTGTACTGATACACACATACTGTTATTTACAATACAAATACAGATATTCAATGCATGTATGTACGCAAGTGCTCTCAGAAATATTTAAGAGCATGAAGCGCCCATTTTCTGCGATCTTCGGGTATGAACGAAAAGAAAATTGCGTATATTCAAGTACTAAATTTTATAGTAAATGTGTGCGCTTCTCATCTATTCTAAAGTAAGAACGTGTAAGAAACCCAATAGAGATACCATCTTCGCAGTGTCTCCCGGCAAAGTCTTCCGTACACGAACACCTGTAGTTATAGTTAGATGTCCTAACACATGTTCCATCGTTTTTACATGGCTGCCGTATACACGGATCTGGTACCTCTGGGTTAAAAGACATGAAAAAGACAGCTTAATATAAAAGAATAGGGTAATTTAGCAAAACTCTCCTGTACATTGTACGTACGTTTCTTTTTCTGGCATCTTTTATTACACAGTATTTAAACAGAAATCGAAACAGAAAATATTTTGAATTATTTTCTACTGAATGTAATTAAAATCAAATGAGACAGCGTCTCAATTTGATATTGAACATGCGGTTAACTTTACACTGAAAGCTTCACGTTTTCTCAGTAAACAATAGCAAGGTGAAATTAATGTTCAAGCTGCCAAGAAACCTTTCATCAAAATTCTTTTGAGCTTAAATGTACTTGTAGATAAATTAAAACTTACAAACTTTTTAACATTATCTGGGGATCATTTTTTATTGACTTCATGAGGGAAAGAATGCTCTACCTATATCACAGGTTTCTCCCCGGAAGCCCAGTTTACATTGACAACGGCGGTCTCGCTCGCCCACCGCCACGCACGTGGCTCCATTAGCGCACTTGGGTGGTACCTCACATGGGTCTTTATTCACTAGAATATACATGATGAAACAAAGTCAGCATAAACACCAGCAGGAATTGCAGTGAGGAGTATGGTCCACAATCTTCTTTAGAACAATCTTTAAAGAAAGTCTGTGTAATGCAGTTTGGAGACCATGATTATATTTCTTAGAACTGGATTTCCCTGAATTGTTAATCTCTCACGCAATTAAAACCAATCGATTTGAAAGAAAAAAAAATCAAGAAATTTTAATTATTAAATTAAAATGATAAAGTATAATATACAGAGATGAAATATAAAGGTTATAATATTTTACAGAGCATATTTTAAGAACAATACTTACCACAAACTCCAGATTCAATAGGTATCAAGTCAGCTTTGCAGGAGCATTTACCATCTTCACACGTTGCGTTGGTAGTCTTACACTCAATGTCCTTCGAGCATGGCGAGTGAAGAGGCTTCTTTAAGTCTGATCATTATAACAGAATTATTATGATTAATAAGGAAGAGTAAATGATTATATGTTAAAGCCAGTCTCAGTGGGTTAGACCTTCATATAGAAAAAAAAAGAATTTTCCTGGAAACGTCACCAGTGGGTCAGTTCAACACACACACACACAGATAGTTGGGGGGTGGGGTGGAGAGAGAGTAAAAATAATCTGATCTTTAGTTAGAAAGGAACTTATAAGAGCGCTAATTTACCGCAATTTACTGTGGCGTCGTTATAGAAATACTGTTCTTCACAAACGCATCTTGAGCCTACACAGATTGCATTTGGATCAAGGCAGTGGCTCGCGTTCTGACAGGTACCGTTGATTTGTCGTTTTGGTTCTGCAAAGATACAACAGCTTAGAGAATTTTTTTAACCGTTAAGGCCTCTTCATTCAGTTTAATATAGATAAAACGTAGTTTTGCTATTGCTTAACGAATTACCTTTTGGATGATAGAAATATAAATAATTTATAGATTTTCCATCTGCAAGCGCATTAAACCCCCTAAAAATGTTCATTTTTTCCTTTTTTAAAATGTTTCATTGTAAAATATTCTAAGGTGGTTGCTTACCACACGTGTTGCTATCAATCTGGTAATGACCACCGTCACACTGGCACTTCCCTGTCTCTTCATCACACACAGTGGAGTTGAGTTTACACTGATCATTTCCTTTTGTGATTTCACATTGTCCTCCAAGCGCAATCTTTGCCTCTGTGAAAATAATATAAATTAAATATCCTCAAATATAAAATTAACACTTTATTGGTACTGTAGCGGTTAAGGTAGGGTCCTTTTTCTTTAGCTGATTCAGTGTAAATGTACATTTTAAATAATTTTTTCAGTTATTGTAGTATTACGAATGAATAGGTCCTTGACCAATACGATAAAAATCACCCATCAACGGCGCACAAACTGTTACGCGTATAATAGTTTAACGAATGCCTCTTAATTTGTGTAATCTTTGGCATTCACCACAACTGCATACGCGATCACGTATATTACACGTAATGAGTGCTCCATAACCCCCAACCAGACTGGCCCCTTGAACAAATAACACAGACGCTTAATACAACTAATTTAACACTGAAAAAGCATTTCTACTCACTGCATTCATTGGCATCAGGGAAGTATTTCTGTGTATCACATTGGCATGTGTTGTTGTGGCACACCGATCCATTTGTACGACACTGCTGTTCAGATTGTGAGAACGTTGCATTGCAGAACATTTCCAACTCTTTCTTCTGTTCTAAAAACGGAACTAAAAATGAAGCTTGCCCTACATAAATTGATCATTTGGAATTTCAGAACGAAAAACAAAGTGAATATAAAATATATATGCATACAAAACTCACTTCAACAGAAACGACTCACCACAATGCCTGCTACTGATGTTGAAAAAATAATATTCATTACATAGACAAGTGCCAAGGCAGAAAGAATTCTGGTCTTCACATTGGCTATCATCGGTACAGTTTTCCCCAACTCGTTTCTTCTCAACTGTAACATAATCAAAACATTACAAAACATGCAAGTATGTTTTTCAGGATATTCCAGTTAAAAAATTGTTGTGTAGGGAGTGTAGATATTTATGCACTGTCACTTAATATGCACTTGAATAAGTAGAGCATTACACCCACTTAAGAAATGCACTTTGTGGTTAGTGTTAAAATGCCCCAGAAATACTGTCAGCTGCGTTCTATTTGCATGATTAAAATAGCATTCTCTCAGAAAAGAACTTTATATATTCATTGAAAAATGAAAAAATAAAATTAAATAAAATAAAATGCATTTTCACCGCATTTATTTTGTTCCTGGAAATATCCGTCCACACATTCGCACCGTTTAGTATTGTTGTTACACGTTGCATTGGTAGTGTTACATGTAACTATCCTTGTGCAGGCCTCGCCCAGTGCTGCTTGCTTTCCAGATGACACTTATGAAAAAATAAACTCAGGTTAAAAATTCATGAAATATTAGTTTTACAGAAATAACTAAACACTAGAACAGTCAAATGGTTGTATTTATAGGTTCCTTTCAGAATTTAAAATTCAGCAAGAACGCAAACCCGTTTGAAAAAAAAAACAACATTAAGGGAAAATGCCTTTTGCTGAAGGTTCCCCTGACATGATTCTCTTTTTTATCACAGCGACCACAAACGCACCAATAATTCCGATGAGACACATATTTGGATGGTATGTTAACATTTTTTCTTACCGCATATGCCGTCGTCTTCAATGAAGGAACGGTCGCACGCACAGATTTTAGACGTATTACATACGCTGTGTTGTATTCTACATTCCAATGTTCTATTACACGTGACACCCAAGAGCTTCTTAGATACTGAAATAAAATTCCCAAATTTGTATAAGAATGTGAACAGGAAGAGAATTTTAATTTAGTGGAAAGATAGACAGAAAGTGGCAAACGTACATATTGTTTTATTTCAAAGTATGCAAATTGATGCTAACGACTAAAAATTGTACAAGGTTTTAGCGAGGGCTGACAGCCATTACCGTAAGTCTCGTTCACTCTGACATATGGCTCTCATGACAATATTGCATACAGATATGTACATATGATATCTTAAAAAATAAAATCAGCAATAACCTGCTGTTTTATACATGTAATAAGATATGTGATATATGTACGTTTTAAAGTATTCCTCATATGGTCAAACTTTTAAGGTGACATAAAAATTTACATATAAGACATGAAATAAGTTTTACATATCAAACCTCGTAGTATGCAAATTCTTTGTTTTGTGTTAATATATTACCAAAAATAT
>NW_019775047.1:474218-490519 GCF_001039355.2 Lingula anatina | reverse complement strand
TACAACATTGCTCGTCTTCGTCTGACTGTATCTGTCTTCGTTTACCTTTGAATAAAAAACAGACTGTCAATACATGATAAACAATCTCGATAATGTGTCGGCCCGCGTAAAAGATATCATTCCGCCGTAAGTAAACAGTCTGTTGATTGCCAGTGATCTTTGATGCACATTTGTATGCATTCAAGTTTTCAAAAAAATAAAAATAACAAGAAAGGGTGTTATTGTGTCATTTAACCAGACGAACTTCAATATCCAGAAGAAAAAAGGTGTCCATGCTGGAATCCAAATAAAACCATAGGAATTTCCCCATAGGAATGTGTATGTATGAAGTCAATAGGTGCGCCCTCTATCTCCTTTGCTGAAACTAATATTGGTTCCAAGTCGTTTCTGCTTCCGCCCCCGCCCACCCGTACATTTGCATTAGTATTCGTCCTCCTTCGCCTGATAAAAAGTAGATAAATGACTGTGTGTGGCTGGTCGCTTAGCAACACGTATCAACCAATCAGCGTGTGTGTGTGTGTGTTATATAGTAACAAGTCTATCATATCCAAGTAACGTGAGTATTCGGTAAAGAATAAGAATGGAATCTCCTTATCAAATGTTGATTATTAAGCATTACGTGGTTTTTCAAATCGTGATCAACATGAATGTTCCGATAACAGTTTGATTTTTGACTGTCGATTAAGCTGTTAAAGATAAAATACTTGTAGTGTTGTGTTATTGTGTGGGTGTATTCACGGGGGAGTCTCATGCGTCAAGTGTGATTGATTCAGAAATGACCACATGATTTAGGAAATTTACTGGTGTGACAGGAATGGTAGTCCGCTAGAAACCGTAGTCCGTTCCTCATTAATTTGTGCATGTGACATTCGTATCTTAACCCCAATACGCCGACTAACCCTAACCTGTACCATTCATTTGGTACCCCGGACTTCCATTCCAAGGACTACCATTCCTGTCACACCGGCAGGCAGTATTGCTATATCAGGTCTGACCGCACCCTTCATCAAATCTCGCTGTATCTCGATTTATTTAACGCTAATTTGCGAGACTTTGGGCTTTTTCTCATGATTAATTTATCTGCACTGCATGATAATAATAATAATAATAATAATAATAATAATAATAATAATAATAATGATAATAATTACTACTACTAAATTCTTCAAAAAATGTTTCAATAATTTTAAAGTGTGTAAATTATCTTAATTATAATGCATTGCCCTAAATATTTTGGCAATATAGCCCAGGCCTATAAGGACCCAGTCTTGTACAGTATTGGTATTGGTATTGTACGATGATTGCTTCACGCAAAAAGGCGTCACACTCACAGGGACTAAATCACAGGGCAGATCACACAGTTAAACACGACATTCGACGTCATCAGTTTTCCAGTGCGGATGAATCCCACAAACGAGCGTCTGCTACAGATTTGACGTCATACGGTGCGTCTAAGTCTTTATCGGCCTGAAGAAGTCCTGCGTCTAAATACTGCGACAGGTGACCTCATAATCACTAAGCGCACCATCCACCCCTAAAGTACACACAGAAAGTACGCGTACTCACCTGTGCCGAGTTATTAAATAAGCCATCAAGGACAGATTTGAGGCGACATTGTTTACACTGTCAAATGCTTGTTTTACATTTACATGGCTCAATTCAATAAACAACCCAGATAGTCAAATTTCTTTATTTAAAAAAGAAACATTAAATTGCTGGTTGATATGCATTTACCGTTTTATTTATCAGCCCTCCTTAGATTTGATACACAGCCGTGGGAGGAAGGTAAACACACGTTATCAGAGCAGAATACTTTCTGATAGATGGCTCTGTGTGACGTTACCATAGGAACGATGATGATAGAAAGTGGAAGAACCAAGTTTATGCAGACGTACATATTTATCATTCGTTACGTATATCACATTAAGTGTTTATCGCTAAAACTGCGAAATTAAAGATGAATTTAATTAGAAAACTATACAAATGAAATATCAAATAGTTATTTTTCATTCAGTTAGAACTGTACTGAAAGCAAAAGACAGCCTATCATACTCCAAGCCTTTCAATTATTGACAGAAACCGACAAATAAATAGATTTCTAAGCTAGGCTAAATGTTTCCAATTGACGCGATATTATAAATAACACAGGAACGCGTCAATCAAAATAAAGCTCCAATAATGGTAGTAAAACGCAGAACTGGTGTTACATGTATCAGGGTTGTGTTGCGTCCACACCCAACAAACATGTACATACGCCAAAGGAAATACGTACGCTAACAAAATCTGGACCTTTTTTTGTACACTGAATATCTCCTAACATTCATTGTGGCCTGCTTTTAGACTTCACTTCATCTGATGTTTGCTTAGCACTATTATATGACATCTGAGTACTAGAAAGACACACGCGTTCTTAAACCCAAACCGAGGACCATCTTGATCTCTTTAAATAGACACTCTTTTCCCTTGGTTTAAGCCAAATACATGTGCTCCGCCGAAATAAGAAAATAAGAAAAAAAGTTACTAAACGTAACCATAGCTAAGTTGAAAAATAAGGTGGAGTGTAATAAGAAGTTTTTCATGACTTTAAGGTTTTCAAACAATATACTAATATCTTTGAAACTTTTACTTTTAAAATTATAATTGTCTTAATTATAATTCCTGCAGTTATTTGCATAACAAAATTTTAAACACACATTTTAAAACATTAATTTATTAATTTTAGACTCAATTTTAGACTATATATTAAATCATACATCATCACTGAACTAAATAAATCGCACAGGTAACCGTTTCCGTGGGTATCAAATAATCAAACCATTAAACGTAGTGAGCCGTCTTTATGAGTCATATTAACTTGTTTAACGAAACATAAGCGCAATACACGTAGAACAAGGTTTTCCTTTTTGGTGCCTATTCAGAAATATCAGCGACAACAACAACGAAAAGTAACCAACACACACTTAAATATTAAAATATTAATGATCAAAACAGGTAAACAAAAAAAAAAAAAAAAAAAAAAAAAAAGTAAAACGTAAATTAATATTTTGACTTAACATATCGCCTTTATTTCTGCTGCCATTTATAATGAATACTAGAGATGNCGGTTAATTTTCAAAATAAATAATAACATAGATAAAGATGAAAGTCTCTCACCTGCCATATTCCTCCAGAATAACCTGCGCGGTAAGTTCTTTGGTCTTCTCCATCCTCTGTTAGAACGTACGCCAGTCTTCTGAGCAACAGTTTGTCATCGCCAAACACACAAGATGTCTGCAGCGAGTCTATGACAGCTTCAACGACAGATCTTCCGCTTTGTCTCGAGACTCTGGTAAGGTCTTCCCCGGCGACGAACACACAGATAATAGCCAAAACAAATACGCTTAAAATTTGTGACATTTTTCCTAAATAGTTCTTACGGGAAGGGTTACCTTGCGTTTTTTTAACGCTTTAAGTCTAACAAGTCTAGTTTTTACGCCCTTGTCTATGCGTAAATTTCGGCCTGCATGTTGTGACGGCAGGGACGCGCAGGCCGCATTTATGCTGTCCCGTCACTAGGGCGTGGATCGCTATGACGCCGGTGGCAATAAACTGGGATTTGTTACATCACACCTGATAGGCGGAAAGAAGTGAGGGGGCCTAGAAAAGGGGGCGACAGGTAGTTTATTTCTTTACAAGTGTGTGTACAATTTGACAGTTGTATTGAACAAACTGGGGTTGGAGTTTAAGTGATTATTGAAATAATCACTACAAGATAACCAAAGAACGTTTTCCAGCTAGCACGATATAATTTGATTTTTGTTAACAAGCGACAAAGAGTAGCTGACATAGATAGTTGTTACAGATAACGGGGTATTGTTTTAAGGCACGTCTAATATATTTGACTAATTTATTGAGTCCTGTGTCCAATATCTTGGATACATGACTGTATTACTCCCCCATATCTAATAAACACTCGTTGTCACACAACACGAACTTTACACCCCGGCCTATCTGTAGTAGGGTAGTATCTGAGGCCATGAAGGACATTGACATACTATTTAGACACGTCAAATGACAATAGGGTGTATGATTCAAAGATCAGAAGTTATTAGTACACCAATTGATCATGCTTTTTCATTTTGATACGAAGTAATGGCTTAACGGTTATGGCTTTAATATTTATGAATCAATAAGCAAGAAGGCGTAAGTTTGATCATTGGCAGTTTTTTAAATAAATTAATACCTTATTGACTTATGTGTTTTTCTCAGAGGAACGGCACAATACAAAACAACGACATCTACTTCTTATAGATCACAAAATCTTTCAAATTATGAAAAAAAAATTGATTTTGCGATAAAGACATTCATGGATTAATAAATTATGCAGTTATACTTTCAGACAAAATAAATTAAAATATTCAGTAGAGTTAAGATCGGCCTGAAGAAGTTAGAAGGGGTCCCACGTTGACACCCCTCTCAGTACCTCTACAGAATAACGAGTGAAGTTTAGAGCCTGGTGACGTAGCGACGCTGGCGAGTACGTCCAACTGGTCGTAGATAAACCACATTTTAATCAGCGAAATTGTGAATCATTTATCTACAATACCTAGGGTGGCGGATTAACGGTAATTTGAGATGGACTTAGATTCGCCAGGTGGGACTGTATATTAAAATATTAATATACATATTTAGATATCTGTTTAAGTGACTGAAGACGTTTGTCGTATTGTATCAGTAAATCGTTTAGCATTAATTGCGCTGGACACTTTCAAACGCCGGATGCAGTCTTACATTTGCACAGTAACCATTCACATGGATTCGAGAGGAATATGGGTGGGGATTAAGGTGCGGAGGGGGGGGGGGGGGGGGGGGGCGCTGCCCCCCCCCCCCCCCAGACCCGCTTTCGTAAACACTGAACTGTTTTTACGGAAACCAAAAACAAAAATCAACACCATAAGACAGCGATATGTTTATTAGCTCACCCCACCATAGTGATCAGTAAACATATTTTTTTTATTTCTAATTCCAACCAGTCTAAGATGATGAAGAAAAGCTGCAAGAAATCAATAGAGTTAAATAATTAATATATTTTAAGTGTACATAATCGTCATGTCTAATCACCTACAGTTTGTAAATATTCAAATATTGCCTCAAAAAAGCACTTAGAAGCCTCTCATACACTCGGCTGTTTCCGTTGATCACGTGACTCATCCGAGGAGATGAGAAGAAAACTTCGAGTGCAATAAATAACCTTTTTATTCCACTATTATCATCATCATTCTTAGCGATGATGTTTCAAGAGAAATGCAAATGTGGTATACGATAGGTAAAAAAAGATGTCGGTTCTCTCGCTTGTTGCGCTGGCTATCGCTATACATATCGCAATCTTTGTAACTTCCTTACGTATAACTGGCCTAGACTTCTAATTGGTAGTCTGGGTGTAGCAAATGGCCCGCCATTAAGATTCCTTTCGTAACATAAGATGCTGCTTTATAAGAAATACATTGTCGCTATATCCCGAAGAGTCAGAAGCAAGCTGGTATTCCTTTTTCTTTTCTTGCTCCCGGATAGGATTCATTTTAGAAATAGCGCTTAATGAGTTTTGATTTAATTTGTTGTAAATTTGACAAACGTTGGATAATTTATTCATTTTTTCCTCAGCCAAATAAGGGAACATTTACGTCTGACTAAAATGTCCTCTGCTTAATCGATACGAGTAATTGAGTAGATTGTACGTTTGCGGAGTTCGGATTGGGAACAGCCAAATTCGCCATACAACTCTCCACGAGGAGGCCTCGTTTCTGGCAACATACAGCATGGTCATAATATAGAGCACAAGCACCACAAACGAGGCCTCTGCGCAGAGTTAAGAAATCTAGTCAATGTTCGGTACAACATATCACGTCATTCTCCTATCAGGGTGAACGCAGGCGAGCGCACGTGCAGCAGAATTCAAATTTGAATATGGCATTCATTTTGACTGATTACTTTCCAAAAATCTAAAAAATTAAAATTCGATTTAAAAAAGCTGAATTGATGATAATATGAGTTGAATAAGCCACGTTGTTACATTGATTGAACATGGAGAATGACGTCATATGCTGACATGGCAGCCAATGTCTTGATTTTTTTTCAGTCTGACCACTAGTTGTATCGTCGAGTGAGAACGTAGTTGTAGCGCTGTGCTTCCGACAAGTTCTCGAAGTTCGCAGGCAATGGGGAGTCGTTAATTAGGTCAAAACGTCTGACCTCAATGCTGGAGCCTTCGCAGTTCTTGCCGCAAGATGAAGGCGAGGGGTTGTCGCACCTGCGCACGCGCATGCGTATTCTGTTGTGTTGATCACAGCGGATACATCTCCAGTCGGACCAGCTGCTCCACTGCCCGTCCCGGCATACATTGCGGCGCTCTATCCACCTGCGGAGGTCCATAGACTTCACCGTGCGGCAATCAACGAGGGGGTTGCTGGAAATAGAAAACATCGAATTCTGTTTGAAGCGTTTTATTATAATAAAGCGTTTTCATTTTATTATTTTTTTAATTCTTATCCAAAACAAAGAAAAAAAAAGGTTTCATATTTTGAACAGACTTGTGACTCGTGCTGCAGTCAAAAGGGGGTTGCTGCAGATAGAAAATATCAGGATTGAATTTGAAGTACAGAAATAAATGACACAATTTGCCATGTGAATTCAAGATCACGTGAGGATTTCTGGGACTGCCTGTCCCCCCTTTTCAGCACGATGTTACTGTACTTGAGGTGTTGGAGGTGCTGTCACGTGATTTAATGTTGTCACCTGACTGTAGTTTGCAATGCTTTTTTGACAATATCGAATTTGTCCATTCTCAAGCGTTATGCAACCTTTTTATTATTTACAGTGCATGTATATGTCAGCCTATCCCCAGTGCAATTTAGATCATCTAAAAAGTGAAGGGCACATGTTAATGGCAGACAAACCCATATAAATCCCCGTAGAAAACAAGCGTAATAGAAGCTCATGTAGTTGTGGGCATTCCCACATGTGACTGATTACAGTTTGAAGACAGGGACAGGAGCTTCACCGGAAGTGACGTAGGTGCGTGTAGGTGTCTTGTACTTACGTGGTGTCATCAGACATCAAAAACACGTTACGTGGGATGGACGCAATGTTGAAGTTGTCACAGAACAATCTGGCCATGTCGGTTTTGCGGAGTTCCTCCAGTTGGTCTGGAGAATTAAGAGAGATAAGATTATAAGACAAGTGCTGGTCCATGTTTGAAGGTGCACAGCCCTTTAGTGTCTTGTTTGTCGTGCCTTCATTTGTAATAGTGTTGGTATCAGCCATAGCACTTTAGACTATTGGTTTCATAGCACTATTGGTTTTATTACACTGATTTCCAACAAAGGTATGAAGAAAGACCATTTTCGATTTTAAAATAACTGGATCTACATATCTACCTCCCTGATATTATCTTTTAAACAAACAAGGCAACAGCAAAAACAAAATCAGCCGTAATGGTTTTTTAAGAACGCACTTAAAACATAAGTGTCTTGTTTGACGCGCCTCTCAGTTGCAACGTTTGGCTTATACATGATTTAAACACAAACAGGAACAAAAAACCCAACCTAATGGCTTATGTCAAGAACACATACCTTCAGTAAATCTGATGTCCTCGTCTCCATTTTCGTAAAAGAATCTATCGCCGAACTTAAGGGCGGCAAACTGTCTTCCCAAAATGCAAGCGAACGTGGGTCCAACGATACCCCCGGGGACTGGAAGCTCCGCCATACCACCAGTAAACAGGTCAATGTCATCCGGGTGACTAGGGGGGATACAAACCATGGTTAATGTACGTGTAGATCTGTGACAAGGGAAGCATTGAGAGAGAGAGAGAGAGAGAGAGAGAGGGAGACGGGGGAAAGAGGGGGGGGAGAGATAAAGTGAGAAACAGAGGTGAAGCTATGAGACGTCAATCATCACAAAAAATATATATAATAATAAAAGATGGAAAAACTCATGCTCAAGCGGACGGGAAGAAATAAACAACATCTACATCTTACTAACTCTAATCATGCTATTAATATTAATAATTTCGTTACTGTTTCGTTACTGTATACTGTAGCACTCTCCAACGCCGAAAAAATCAAAAGTGATAAAAAAGTGACATACAAGACTTCAATTCCCTGTTATGGTTCAAATATTCGCTTTTTTTTGGAACACGTCTAGGACAACTCCTTCATATTCATACTGCACCACTTACTTGTATATTTCGCTGATTTTCTTAGCAGTGACATCGTCCATGTTGACCAGACCGTCCTTGCTGGTGAAGAAGTGCCGGGCCTTGGGAAGACCACACCAATGGCGCCAGTCGTTGTATGGGGGAAGGGCGTGGTCACGACCACGCTGGATATTTAGGGCCGCCAAGTCCAACGCTATTTATAAATCAGAATATGTGGTTTCATTTTTCCTTATTGACTAGAGAGAAATAAATGGTGCAAAATCGCTATTTTTACAAGACAATGTCGACTGTACATGTATATTCTAGAATGCCGTTTAAAACCGTTTACTTGGTGTGAGGCAGATGGATCTCCTACTTAAACATTTATACTAGGTTGGACCAATAAACGAGCATTATATAATAGAGTTCTGTGTAGAGGGCACTCCGTTCCTGCATTAAAATGTAAATATTAAATTAATTAATATTTGTTTTTAAGAATATGTGAATCGACCAATCAAAACCTCACCTATGCGAGAGTGCGGATCTTCGAACAGATGGTCCGTGACAGCTGGAGTCAGATGACGATCACATTGCTCCATAGGATCCTTGAAAATACCACGGGCAATGGATTCCATTCCTCCCTGCTCAGAGTTGTACAGTTCCTCGGGCTTAAAGAAGGCATTCTTCAGCGGGATGGAGGGCAGTGGCGTGTACCCGCGTCCGTACCTGGCGATGTGTTCCATGACCAAAGAGTGTCCGAAACGGAATCCGGCAGCGGCAAAAGCGTTACGGATCGACGGATCGATGTTCTCGTTGTAGCCTTTGAAATAACCGGATGTTCCAACACCGACCTCGAAGCAGTCGACCCCGCGGTGGCCCAAGACCATCGGCAGCCACATACTGTAGGTAATATGCTGCAACATGGCGCCGACTATACGGCGGGTCTCCTGGTATGTCCTCTCGTCGTCCCAGTGGGGGTTGTAGCGTTGAAGCGTGGTGGCGATGCGGTTGTGCTCCCTCACGAACATGGTGTGAATCATGGTCAGAGTCAGCTGTTCGTTGCTGCGTTCATCGCCTGGAAAATAACGATACAAAAGGCTCAGAGCTGTGGTTTTAAGTCTTTGGCTAGAACATGACATTTAGTGACGGCCTTTTTGAAATTAAAAATAAAATCCTCCAATACTTTGCTGCGTGAGGGTGTTCTGTATATGTAGTTCCAAACATGTGAAGATGCGTGCTTATGAGAGAAAACCGTTTTAAAACATGCTATATTACCTGCTTTAACGTTGGAAGATACGCAAGTTACGGATTTTACATGTAGGTATCTATTTATGTTGAAGCCATAGAAGTGTTTTGCTACAATGTCGTTCTATATGAATAAATCTTCATGATAAAACATATAAATAAAAAAGCTAACGTACCAGCAATAAAACATTTAATTTCCGGTTTATTGGCCGGGGTGACGCATTCCTTTTCCTGATTGCTATTATCCTTGGGCATGAACATCTTTCCATTGACCACCGATGTCTTCAAGAGACCTGAAAAGTTCACATATACCTTAGATTGTTTGTTTTTTTATGTTATCATGTGTATGGTGTGTTACTATGTACTAGAATACACTGTTTCCTATACATGGCACTGCCGGTCTGCACATAACATATATTGTTCGTTCCCTCCTCCTTTAACTGAATTTGAATACAGTTAAATGATAAATACCAATGAAATATCTCAATCTCAAAAACTGCTCTAATTAGTCAAAAATAAATAAATAAAATAGTCGATGTAACATCGGCCAATATTTTTTTTGAAGTTACGTTATTGGCCAATAGTATGTTTTAACACACCTCAAATTAACGGATGTGGGATCATTAATTAATCTGTGCTAATTGTATGATAATCTTCGCACAATGACAGTCAGTGTATGGTGGAAGTAGTAGGAGTAGAACATTACCGAGTAGTAGTAGTAGTAGTAGTAGTGCATGTACATGTAGTAGTAGTAGTAGTAGTAGTAGTAGTAGTAGTAGTAGTAGTAGAAGTGGCAGAAACACGTTACCTCCAGAGAAGGCTCTCAGATTGCGGGCCTGTTCCTCCGTGGAGCCGTACACCTGGGACGCGTCTATGTATGACGTCACCTGGTTAAGTTGTTCACGGTAGCCTGGAAGAGGGAACAGCAAACGTTTAACTGTAGTACGTCATCGTCTTCGTTGTCTATTGTTTACTATCTACGATATGTTCTAACATTTGCTTTCATTTACTACTGTGCGTGTTTCCAAGTATAATAAATACTTCGATACGAAATAAAACATTCCTATGCAACTGTCAGCGTTGACAAACTTTAGGGTTTTTAGAAATCAGATGTCTCGAGTAACTGCCAATTTAGAAGGCATCGATAAAGCTTAACTACATGTTACTATAATCCAATCCTCCAAAATGTAGGGAATAACATTATTACTTCAAAGAAAAATCAACGGAGGCACGCTTCATATGCGAGGCGATTTTTCAGAAATAAATCTTTGTTTGGATAGCCTGCCAAACACTTTTATTCAATATGCGTAGTGCAATGAATCACGTGCATTCATAGTAAACACAATAAAAATTATGATTACATGGCGTCGTCACTCACCTAATTCACATTTGTCGTTTGGAGTTGGCAAAGATCGGATAAAGTTCATACAAGAGCGCCTAAATCTCCGGTCACCGGTTGGAATATCAATAGGCATACATTCGGACCTACGTGGAAAACACACACAGAATATAACACTTGGTAATCATTTGTCACAGCAAGATTTTACACATATATGCTGGTGCCTGCTGGGGTGACAGGAATGGTAGTCCTAGGAGTGGAAGTCTGGGGTCCCGTATGATTAGTACTGGTTAGAGTTAGTCGGAGTATTGGGGTTAATATATGGGACAAATGTCACCTGTACTAGGTAACGGGGAACGGACTACAGTTCCTAGCGGACTGCCATCCCTGAAAAAAGGTCCGCTTTGAATCGGAATTCGATCCAGGTTATATGCCGTTTCTAAAGTTGGAACAACTAAGTGAATAAAATAGTCCTCTTTTTCAGAAAAACAAACCTTTAAAATTGATGGCTATATATATGTATAGTGTTAAAATTACCGGATTTCTATCTTTGGGAACTACATAAAGGTGACCACCGTTCAAAATACAACATAATAAACTACAGAAACAAACCCTTACCGTTTCCTGAGCAATGAAGCAAGTTCTTCCCTTGGAATCCTGACGTTCCTGTTATGTTCGAGGACGTCATCAGCACAACAGTTGATTTCTGAGCCATTGATTCCTGTGTAATAAAATTCTTAAAGTTAAATAGTGTTTAATATACCACGTGGCAAGGTGTGATTTACGAATTCGTGCTATCAGATCTAAAGTTCAGTAATGGTAGGCGTATTTGACCAGTATGTTTAATACTCACTGCCAAGTGCAATATGAAATATATTTATTTAATGAAAAAAGAAAACGTTTGATGGCACTTTCTTTTATTAACACTCGATACGAGCACATTTTTTAATCTTTTGTATTTATCTTTTTATTTTGGCCAATTTCATATATATTTAAGAGTGCTTTGTTAACTGAATTCTTGCTATTTAATCTACCTGTATGTCTTACCTTTAGGTACAGGGGTGTGAGTAAGATCGTGGTCCAAGAACTGCCCAAACAACATGAGCAATCTGGTGTGGGACTTGGAGTTCAGTGTGGTGTTACTGCCCTCGTGGATGGAGCTACTGACGGCCCTAGGGTTGGGCAGAGGAACGCCAAAGCGACCCTTACTTCTCTCAGTGTTCACGCCTGAAAGTACGAGGCATCATCTGTATATCTCTGGTTTTCTACACACAATCTGTATTCTTAAATTCCTTCGTGCATGTATAATTGGACTTTCACACTCAACAATTTTGTTATAATTCCTTTGTTCATGATAAAAAAGAGAAAAATCTGTAGGCGTTTTTTAAAACTAATACGCAAGGTGCGTATTTTCGTATGCTCGGAAAAAGGCAGTCTGGACTATTGGCAATGCTGTGTCCATATGTTTACTTGAAAAACAAACAATGTTAGAAAAATTATGGAGGATATCATGGTTCAGTGCATGGTTTTACATAACTTGAAAAAATTATTGGAGACATTTATTTAATCATACCTGAAATAAATACATAAATGAATTCATTTATAAAAGTTATCCATTCATACATGTGTACAAGCTGTAAAATGGTAATACTTGGACTCCCAAATGTATGCGACAATCTTTATACCGCGGTATTTCCCTGGCATCCACTACAGTATATTCCCTAGTGATTTTTTCTCACGTGAATTTTTTTAAAATCTCGTGTATCGATGCATTTATTTCTTTCCTAGCATTGGTCCTGTCATTTTGGAGTCGCAAAGGTGCCTGGTGATCATTCTTCTGTTATCAGATATAAATTAGGTCAATAAGTAAAGTAAGGTAAAGTACAAGAAAAAGAAATGGGAAGATATCGCTGGCGTTTCTAAATATACCAGGAAAGGTTTTCCAGAAAATGTGGTGCAATTTGGAGCAGTTTATAGTACCTCAGTGGCTTTCAGATCAGCCATATTCCCACATTTAGTAAGAGGTACTATCGTGAACAAACAGGGTTTGTCCGAGTTACAGTGGACACATTGTCAACGACAACCGAGTATGTCAAAAATTTGGACACATTTGTAAGACATATTTATCTACCTGACTATCTAACTGACTATTCACTGGTCTATCTTAAGGGAAGGAGAATAATGGGTTTGTGTTGTGGTCACATCATATGACCATCAAATGGAATATTTCAAATGTTCCAAAGTCTTCTGTGAGCCACATGTACAATGAACAATTGTGATTTATATTATATATGTACGTATCTATTGCTTGAACTCACAAATTAATATTTGTACATATCTGTTGCTTGAACTCATTAATTAACTCTAAAATTTAATCAATTTCATACAAATGCAAATGATATCAGTGACATCCGTAAAGTACAATCACAGCTCTTTCAGAATAATGCAAAGTAATACATATTGGTTCAATTCACACTCCATTTTCTAAAATACTGCCTTCATATAAAAGCAATGTTATTGGTGGTTGCGAAAAGAAACTGACACAAGAAACGTGCTGCCTGAGATTTCCATTAAGCGTTGAAGGTCACCTCTTTCCATGCAATCAATTGTATTGCAATGACAAATAGCAAAGTCATTATTCCTTTTTGAAGCGGATGTGAAGAAATAAACGCTCACCAACATCTTATCAAAATATGATTAATGGACGAATAGAACAGCACCAAAACCGCATCACCCACCAATGTATGGGATGACAAGAAAAAAAAAGCGAACAGACACTTCAGTGTTCTGGTGACAATAGGTGACTTCAGAGCTGTCAGGTAAATGGCGTTTCAGCTGTTCCACGAGACACAGATAATGACAACAGGTTGACAAATGTTGACAGGGTCCATTGTGTTTTTAAAATAGACTGCAATCCATATAATGGCAATTGTCAACGTTGTTATCTTACTGACTTAGTAAACAAAACACCTTTTTGGCACATGTGTGATGTTTAAGCAGTATAATCTTATAGAACTATTATTCCCTGTGGCACATGGTCTCACTACTTGACAAAGTGAATGGAGTGACGTGCATTTCCTTTCAGATTAAACATCAACTTTCATAGTAGCCAAAATAAAACTAAAACTGGACGTTCAATTTATCTCCATATCTTATCCAAAGTAATTAATCAACTAACCAACAGCGTTTCATTAATGTAATTATTCCAATTTTTCAAGGTTTGTCATTGAACAAGCTAATACAAGTCATCACCAACAGCACACGACCTACCGTCTTCGTACATGGGATGCAGGAACCTCTTGAATGGTTCAAAAGATTTGCCCCAGTTCGGTTTCTTCAGGTTGTTACAGGAGCCATCAAAAGAGCGGTATTTAGCTCTCTGGTCGCACCTCCTCTGAAGGTCGAAGGGACAGTCCATTCCCAGTGCCGTCAGGAAGTCTTGTAACGTGTCTCTGAAGCCGCTCATGATATCCAGGTGAGACACGCTGCTGGCTTCCAGGGCTGTGAGACCCAGTCTGGAGGGGAACAACAAACACTGTCATCATCACCGTAATAATCCCATTTAAATTAAAAATTTGTCCCACTTAACGCTCGCTTACGGTTCTCAATCTGTTCTAGAAGATAATATTTCTCTCTTTTAATGAAAAATGTTCTTAAGCTGTTCTAGGACATTCTGAAGGACTTCCCAAAAACACTTCTCGAACTGTTACATTCATTAAAGTACAACATTAGAACTGTAAAAAAAAAAAAATACACCAAAAGGTTTAGAATAGATTGAGAACCGTGAGTGAACGTTAAATAAGACAAATTCACGGCCTTAGAATTGTGTGAAATGTGTGCAGCCTTGAAGGGTAAATACCTGTAAAAGGATTCTGGGCTACTACACTCTACCTTCCCTCAAACAACCATTTACGCAAACATATTCTACTTAGCATTTCTAGTACATTAGTTGGCGTGTCTGATGACTGCCGTCCTTGGTGAGAATTGTTGCTATACCTATGTTTTTAATGAGACTATCAAATGTAAAAAATGACAAAGGAGTATCAGTTGGTGCCATTTATGCTAGAAAGCAGATGTATATATGTATATGTGACTGTGCGTACTCTCACCTGTTAGCAACGATCTTGGTAACAGTCTCAAACAGATATCCCTTGGGGTTGATCCTGCTGGCCTCACGGAAGGAGCGGGTCGCTGTCCCGTGCATGCCGGCGGCACCTTGCTTCACGAAGTCGATACCTGGAAGACGGGGCCGGGTGTATTTACATGGTGCTAGTTCAATACATGTTAGTATTGGACATTTTTGCCCATTCCATCCTGTACGTCATTTATGAAAGAGAACCTCTATATATTGCGTAACTAAAGATGCACCACCACCAACAACAACATGAAAAAAACACCGCCCCGCTTACAAATATTGTACATAGATTCCAAACCCATTAATATACTAAAACTTATTCAAAACTAATAATAAGGAATAAACATTAAAGGGGCATGAAGTAAACCATAAAATTAGTACGAAATACATGTGACTTAAGTGCTTAAAAATTGACCACAAAATTGTTGCTGCAATATCCAAACAAAATTATTTCATTTTTGTTCTTTCGGCTTTAGTAGAATTTCTCCCGTTGGCCGCATTGTTCTGATGGTTCCGACTAGTTACCAAGTTGTTCAGCACCACATACAACACATTTGACTGAAACATTGTACAGAAGCGTACAACTGGAATCTCATTACTTGATTTTAAAGTAATTTGATTTCAAACAGACCTATGCCATGTACAATGGTCTTTAGTGTGTGGTATTTTGGTAAAATGACAGAAAAAACATTTGAAACCCGCAGAAGTGCAAAGGCGCACGTTCCTGGATTAAGACCGTCATTCAGACCTTCAACCTGTCAGGACGCTTTAGCAACAGCACGTTTGCTTGACACACCTGAGGTAGAACGACAGACGTCAGGAATTCGGTAATTTTCACATGGTTATGTCGGTCACTGCGAAGTAAAACTTCTCTAATGTTAATCCAGTCACCCACACCTATCACACCCTTAATCAACGCCCTTCGATCTATTTAGGGAAGTCATTCTTGCGCAGGGGCGGATCCAGCGATATTTTCTGCCAGTCTTTTAAATAATCTTTTATTGAACTGTCCTTTATTTTTGATCGTTCTCTGACAGAAAAAAACATGCCCGTCAGTGTAAACTCAAAAAAATATTCAGACCGTCTTCCGGAAGATCCAGAAGTCGGCTTTCGCCAGCCCCTGCTTGCGTGTTCTCTCTAAAGGCTTAAAACTCACCTCCATTGCGCATTCTCCTCTGCGTGTTCTCTTCCTGGAGCAGCCTTTCTCTGGCCTCAGCCGCGGCAGCCAGGATGGTGCTGGCATTCAGTTTGTTAAGAACCTTTCTTAGGTATGCTGGAGATATCAATGGCGGCAGCGTGGTCACCTTCTCCACCGTGGGACATTTCTCCTCATACCATACATTGCTCTCGCCTGAAAAATACATTGTAATCTGTTGATAAAGCACTGAAGAGACGCATTAAGATACCTT
>NW_019775047.1:425331-474097 GCF_001039355.2 Lingula anatina | reverse complement strand
ATACCTGGAAGACGGGGCCGGGTGTATTTACATGGTGCTAGTTCAATACATGTTAGTATTGGACATTTTTGCCCATTCCATCCTGTACGTCATTTATGAAAGAGAACCTCTATATATTGCGTAACTAAAGATGCACCACCACCAACAACAACATGAAAAAAACACCGCCCCGCTTACAAATATTGTACATAGATTCCAAACCCATTAATATACTAAAACTTATTCAAAACTAATAATAAGGAATAAACATTAAAGGGGCATGAAGTAAACCATAAAATTAGTACGAAATACATGTGACTTAAGTGCTTAAAAATTGACCACAAAATTGTTGCTGCAATATCCAAACAAAATTATTTCATTTTTGTTCTTTCGGCTTTAGTAGAATTTCTCCCGTTGGCCGCATTGTTCTGATGGTTCCGACTAGTTACCAAGTTGTTCAGCACCACATACAACACATTTGACTGAAACATTGTACAGAAGCGTACAACTGGAATCTCATTACTTGATTTTAAAGTAATTTGATTTCAAACAGACCTATGCCATGTACAATGGTCTTTAGTGTGTGGTATATTGGTAAAATGACAGAAAAAACATTTGAAAACCGCAGAAGTGCAAGGACGCACGTTCCTGGATTAAGACCGTCATTCAAACCTTCAACCTGTCAGGACACTTTAATAACAGCACGTTTGCTTGACACACCTGGGGTAGAACGACAGACGTCAGGAATTCGGTAATTTTCACATGGTTATGTCGGTCACTGCGAAGTAAAACTTCTCTAATGTTAATCCAGTCACCCACACCTATCACACCCTTAATCAACGCCCTTCGATCTATTTAGGGAAGTCATTCTTGCGCAGGGGCGGATCCAGCGATATTTTCTGCCAGTCTTTTAAATAATCTTTTATTGAACTGTCCTTTATTTTTGACCGTTCTCTGACAGAAAAAAACATGCCCGTCAGTGTAAACTCAAAAAAATATTCAGACCGTCTTCAGGAAGATCCAGAAGTCGGCTTTCGCCAGCCCCTGCTTGCGTGTTCTCTCTAAAGGCTTAAAACTCACCTCCATTGCGCATTCTCCTCTGCGTGTTCTCTTCCTGGAGCAGCCTTTCTCTGGCCTCAGCCGCGGCAGCCAGGATGGTGCTGGCATTCAGTTTGTTAAGAACCTTTCTTAGGTATGCTGGAGATATCAATGGCGGCAGCGTGGTCACCTTCTCCACCGTGGGACATTTCTCCTCATACCATACATTGCTCTCGCCTGAAAAATACATTGTAATCTGTTGATAAAGCACTGAAGAGACGCATTAAGATACCTTAGGGCTGGTACAATGTACTGTACCTGGTATTCTGGACAACTATTATATTATATTATATTATATTATATTATATTATATTATATTATATTATATTATATTATATTATATTATATTTAATATATTATATTATATTATATTATACAATTGATATAATGAAATTAATACAATTACATTATATTAATTGCATTTATCAATAAACGAATACATAAAAGGGAAAAGTTTTCAGTGTCGCCATTTTCTTATAACATCCATCAACGGCCCTACATCAGGATGTAATAATAGAAATATTCATTCAGCTAGTTATGTGTCTTGATGCACAAATAAAACACACACTGGGGCATTGAGACACGCATGGACCGAAGAATCGCAAGCGAATGTTAGAAAAGACCTATTTTCGAAAGACATTTTCGCGGCACATAAATAGGCCTAATATTCTTATTTTATACGGGAACATGGCGGCGTAAGATGCACGAGGTGAGGGTTGGTGGGTGGACGATGGACAGCTGAAGGCTTAAAGTATACGTGCAGCTGAGGCATTCTGGTTCCTAGACCAAAATAATGAGAAAGTACAAGTTTGATCGTGCGGCCGATTTCAGTAATTGCACTCAACAAATGATATGTTTTTAAAATAATAATACTAGCCATTACTAGCCAGCTATTAAGGGTTTGTGGCATGCTACAGGCACATAAAAATGTAATCTCATAGATAGTTTTCTTTTTCCACAATGTAGATATATAAATAACGTAATTTTCAATGTGAAACTTTTTTCTCCCATATATTCAATGCAATATTTTTTGTAACAACTTAGCCCTTGTATCAACGTTGCGATCCCGACCCTCGCCAGTTACGCTCTGCCGACCATTTACTCCTAACACCCATATGGTGACCAATTGTTTAAAGTAGTTGCACCAAGGTAACGGAAATTACTTCCACTTTTACTACTAGGTAGGATAGACGTTCCAGCTACTTTTAAAAGAAAACTCAAGACTTATTATTAAAAAAATGTAGAATTTTTATAAACGACTACTTAAGAGAGTGCTGAAGTAACATTTGCATTTATACACTACTCTCCTGATTAAATTCAAACTTTCCTTTTCTTTTACCAGCCTTTTATTGTCATTTCACGTTGCACGGTGAAATCTACTTTAGAGATTTGGATTTAAGACTTACCATATACATTACTATTATTTTTATTATTATTATTATTATTATTATTATTATTATTATTATTATATGTCTCTTACATTGTCGATATGTCGAAGAGTGAATGTTTATTGCATCAATTAAAAACAGTTTAGTTCAGACTTAACCACAAACCACATAGACACCTAAATTGCTTTAAATGACAACATAGGTCTCGAAAAAGATTTCTATCGTTGGGGAATCTTATTCACCCGAATGAAATATGAATTTTGTGGTTTTTCAGGTATGCATCTCTTGGAGATTCATTTTAAGATATATTTTGATGTGTCTAGCATTCTACAATTACTACTATCAACTTAGAATAAATCAGATGGCAATGCACCAAGTGAATGGTGCTGCCCATTAAACTGTTCAGATTCGATTGTGAAACCTACCGGAACCAACCATTTAGACAATGTCTCTTCTCACCGATGGTCAGAAGATATCCAAACCACCTGTCTCTGATGTCGCGATATCAAGATTAGAGACTGGATTTTATCATTGACCAAACACCTACTTATGTCTATAGTGTCTGGAGATCTATTGTTCCGACGCTAGTTCCAGATCAGAGTCGTTTACCTTTGGAATATTAAACTGATGAATGGTTTAAAATTGACGGAAAGATCATGGCCCAATGCCAAGTGCTATTGCTTCTTTTTCGTTTAGATGCATCGATGGTATTTTGTAAGATATTATGTTATGGGAATAAAATTATTATAAAATATTGCAATTTTGTACTCTCTTTTACGTGGCTTGATAACATCCAATAACCAAGCGAAGAAATTCGTACATGTATCTTTTTGGCGCCCATAAAGTAACCTATTTTTACAAATACGGTGCGAACAATTTTATTAGAAACGAAGTGCCCAAATATTTAAAGTGCCAAAACTGAGAACAATGAGAGACTCGAGGGCCTTTTTCCTTGGGCATTGTCAACTTTTAAGTAATTTTCTGATTTTACCAAATATTCTCAATTCCAATGCAAATCTTGAAAATGAACTTTAGAAAAAATTTTGACATCCAATGTCTTTCTAAGAATTACCATTTTAGTAGTATAAATGGACCATTCGAGTTTTGATTGCTAATGCATATTATTATCATAAAAAAGGGATATGGATGAAAAAGCGATTCTTGGCGAAAATTACAGCGTAATATCCAAGTGGATATTTACATTGTAGGACACTGCTGTCTATTGTCTCAAATCAAATGCCAAAATGAACCCTTACTGTACTCTTCACTTTTACAAGCTGCATTACTCGTTTCTGTCTGACTTTTACCAGGGTCTACTAGTTTATATGACCACAGTGTTGAGAGGAACAAAAACGACCTTTCTAAGCTGTCCCCGTCATGAAGTGACAAAACAAAGGTTCTTTATCTCATCTCGGGATGACAGTCAGTGATATATATATTACAGTGATACTGGAGTCATGTGGCAAGCCAGAACAATATGCTTAATATACCTAGGGACCTGTACACGGAACTGTTTTTGACTTTAATTTTGAAATGCTACTTTTCAAATTTGCTTGCATTTTGAATGCATGTACGCGTTATCATGTAAACGCTGAAATAGACCCATCTGTTCAAAACTAGTATTTTATGCGAAAGAAAAATCTGAGGTGGAAAAGTAGACATTTATTGGACTAAAGCCATATAACTATATGAAATAAATATTTTTTCTAAAAATTAAAATTGGTCAAAGCAATGGTCGATGAATAAGGTTATGCAATTGTTTGTCAATTTTCTCGTACTTTCTTCTTTTAAAAATATGATTATGTCAACGTATAATTCTCATTTCACAATTGTCATAAGATGAACTGAGCCCGGGGCATTATCCCTAATCCACTTTCTCTCACACAAACGACTTCCCAATATCAAAACAAAGATATTCAAATAAAAAATATTCCATGGGGAACGTACATGCATGATTATATTGATGCGGTCTGTACCTTGTCATGGTTATAGGCACAAATACAATGTGTCACTATGGAAGAAACCATCGTGTATAGAGCCACATGTACATCGAGGTATTTTAAGTTGTATTTCATTGCTGTTCAGCTTCAATAATCGACACAGCTTTCGAACAGCGTACAATGTCAAGTCGTGTTGGTGAAGTAAGCAACACATCAGATGGCAACTTGAGATTTAAATGGCACGTTTCTAATAGAGAGTCTAAACCGAAATTACAATGGAACCTCTATACAAGAACCATAGTGTTTACTCGGCAATTGCATGTGTTCGTTGACAACAGGTGGACACTGCATATGTTTAATTTGCTTGGATGATATACTTTTCTAATTGTAAACCATCCATAGCCTTGGTAGATCTTAAAATAAAATAAATGCATTAAGAACTTCGGGTCTTCCCAAATTAGGAGCGGTCAATGCCTTCGTAAACACCATTGCCTAAGGAGATCATTTCGATAGCCTTGTATGTGTAAGAATGACATACATGCGTACACGGCTATCGAAACGTGGAACGTTTTTATCATGTCTCTATCAAACGGCTGTTATTTTTCAAATCAAAGTGGATTACTTAAAAATTTACCTTAACTTGCAATAGAAAAACGCATACAAGTGCAGCAGGTACTGTATATAATGCTGAATTATGTGACTAGATGGAAACTTGACAACGTTAACATGTTTGTCAGCATTTAACATATCCATCGAAATCAGGGAAAACAAATTGATTTTTACAGCAGTGAAGGTATGGGCAATTGTTCAAATGTTGACATATTTTTAGAACTAAGCACTACTGTTAGGCTATTGTGAAATTTTACTTAAACACTGTTGTTGAACGCCTTAATACTCTTTGTTTCATTAAGAATGCCCCTATAATAGGCCCTTTTTTAAGATGCATATAATCATCCATAGGAATGTTGTCATTAGAGCCCTAATATGACAGGTTGTATGACCAGAGCTCTGTCATTACCACACACACGAACATATACAAAATCCATTTGCTGTCCATGGCTTTGTTTTATACGTCCACTTTGGCAGCAAAGATGTCGCTTAATCTTAATAAAACAGACACCTCTGTGTGTGCCACTACAATTGTTGTCACTATATTTATCATAAGCGTTCATTTCGACAGGGACCGTGTCATTGTACCCTTAAGACAATAGAGACCAATGCTACTGTGCTGTCATCGAGCACGGGGGTATTAGGATGCCATAGTTGTCATTGAATTAATGAGAAACGAGCGTTTGCTTAGAAAGGATGCCATTCAGAAAGTGCACTTTAACTTGTTGTCATTATATTCATTCTAAGGGCTCACTTTGTCAGAAATTAAACTGTTTATATTTTTAATGCGACATTCACAGCCCCTGTGTTTTATGGTAGAGTCACCGGGGTGCATTTAGAATCAATCACAGCGTGGTGTAGGGTTCAACACACAGACCAACCATTATCTCCTGCTAACAAACAATGGGGTTTGTATAGATTGTTATCATAAATGCCCGTCTCTCATGTTTAGAACAGAAACATATTATACCAAGTCTAGCTAAGGAATTTCAATGGTTGAAATGTCAATATTAACAATTTAACCGCGCGTTATTTTTGGAAAGAATAGAATTATGCTCGCCGGCAAGGTACTGGTCTTATGGCAGTCACTTATCAAAGGTATCTTTGTGTTCATTTATACAAGTTTTTTTTTAAATAAACGAAACTTTGTGAGGATTGGTTATGCATTAAGGCAGCTGTGGCCAATATTTTAAATATTCATTTAAGAAGTTTTTTTAATAATCATATCTTGCTTTTAGCCAATATATATATTGAAAAGCAGCCCCCGCAGCCTGATCTTTAAAAATCAGTTAAAAAATCCAGGCCCTAGTTTCACACACAAAAAAAAAAAAAAAAAAAAAACTTAAGACAGTTCTCTGGTTAAGTAGTTGGCTGTGATTACCATGAGAGTGCTGTAAGGCTGTTCTGGATAGAGTAAAATGTGTGCATTTGACCATGTATCATTGGTAATTAAGTTCTTAGCCAGGGTACCTGACTTAAGTTGTTTTTTTCCTATAAAACCGGGGCCAGACTTACCTCCCTGCAGCCTGCACAGTAGCACACACAAGGCGCTGGCTAGGAGGAATCGTAGCATTTTTGGTATCCGTGGGAACTGAAATGAAATAATATAAGGTACATAAATGTCATTACAAAATATTGGATCATGGAAAGGTGTGTGTGTGTGTGTGTGTGCGTGCGTGCGTGCGTGCGCGCGATATCATTTTCTATAAACATGCATGTAAGTTGAAAGTAATAATATTCGTCAATGACAGAGAATACTCTTATCAAATGGTAACTATTCAAAGATGTGAAAGTCATTTTTTACTCTTGCATTAACAGATAGAAATAAACGATATTCTCCAATAAAATAAATAAATAAATAAATAAATAAATAAATAAATAAATAAATAATAATAATAATAATAATAATAATAATAATAATAATAATAATAATAATAAAAGAAAATGAATGGATTTGATATTGAGCATCAAATAATTTCAAACCCCGAACTTTAAAGAGAAGGAAGGTGGCACCAATGCCTTTCCAAGCGTTCGCAAGGACTGGCACCGAACATATTTGCAAAACCTTGTTTTTGTTGTTTTCAGTTATTTTGGTCAGGCTACTTAGGTATCGAGACACCCCTTTTTGAAATATGAGGCATGGAGAAAATACTGCTCGATAAAGAAAATTAGTAAAACAATTTGCATTACTTGGTCCGTTTAACAGTAGACAGACGTATCAGGTCATATCAGGTGACATAATATATGTCATGCGACTTTCGCACTGTCACAGTATAGCTTTTGACAGTGTCTGTAAGACAACAAAGGGATTCTATATGTTTTAAAAGACATTGTCGAGCTTGAAACAGGTTCGCGATGGTCATGCAACAAATGCTTTCATTTTGTGGGGTAAAAATGCTTCCACGACAAATATGCTTTATGTTGATATTATATATCCCAGCAATCGCCTTAAATTAAGAATATTGTTAANTAATAATAATAATAATAATAATAAAAGAAAATGAATGGATTTGATATTGAGCATCAAATAATTTCAAACCCCGAACTTTAAAGAGAAGGAAGGTGGCACCAATGCCTTTCCAAGCGTTCGCAAGGACTGGCACCGAACATATTTGCAAAACCTTGTTTTTGTTGTTTTCAGTTATTTTGGTCAGGCTACTTAGGTATCGAGACACCCCTTTTTGAAATATGAGGCATGGAGAAAATACTGCTCGATAAAGAAAATTAGTAAAACAATTTGCATTACTTGGTCCGTTTAACAGTAGACAGACGTATCAGGTCATATCAGGTGACATAATATATGTCATGCGACTTTCGCACTGTCACAGTATAGCTTTTGACAGTGTCTGTAAGACAACAAAGGGATTCTATATGTTTTAAAAGACATTGTCGAGCTTGAAACAGGTTCGCGATGGTCATGCAACAAATGCTTTCATTTTGTGGGGTAAAAATGCTTCCACCGGTTACAACGACAAATATGCTTTATGTTGATATTATATCTCACAGCAATCGCCTTAAATTAAGAATATTGTTAAGTAAATATATCGATTTTACGTCCACTTGTATGTCGATTCCAATAACATTTTCAATTGAAAATGTGATCACTGGCAGATGTAATCCTTTTGATTAACGCACAAAGCAGAAACTCCACTTCAGAAAAACTCCCAATGCTTGCAGCCAGAGAACATGATTGAAATATTTGTCCTTTGCCTTCTTCGTCCAAGATAATTAGATTAAGATTCTCTTCCATTGTATGAATACCTGTCCTTAGCACACAGAAATATTTTTAACGTCCAGGAGATGAAGACACGCACAGAAAATGTGGAAAACGCAATCCAAAAAAACACAGACTCGATTTTGCTTCACCTCTAATGGGTACCATGAAATACAATGGACGCCATGGCGTAAAATCTGCTCACGTTTTTTTCTGAACGTGGTAAGAAGAACCACCGTGTTTCACATATTTCTTCGCTATTTTTCAAGCGCTGTTCAGGCCACCATATACGTACCAGCCTCCTACTAGTGTTCCATCCTCTCTCCCTGGTCCAGGATACAATGGGGTATAGTATACCTCGGTATATATCAAGACTGGAGCCTGTTCTTAATGACTTTCAATCATGCATATGCACAGTGTGCTCATTGAGAGTTGGACTCTCTTAAACGTGCACCTTAAATGTCTGATATTGTTTGATCATTAAATGTGTACGCAGCCAGCGTTGAGCTTTTTGGCAGCGCATATGCCAATTCTTAAAATATGATGTAGTCCAAAATCAAAACTATTGTGTCACGTGATAATGAGCGCCTCTTGAAATGATTGGGGTGTTTTAAAGGTAAAATGACTTACTGAAGTAAAGACATGGTTGTTCTGAATCAGGCCTCAAATGGCATATCAAATAAAAAACTTAATTGAAATTTTAGTGCTTATTAAGGAGGGTAACGAAAGCCCCTTTATGATATGCTAACTATGCATGGCTTATTAATTGGCTTGCACTTGTATCGCCTTAATTGGTACGATCTAGTGATATCACGAACAAAAAAAAAGTGAAACAGAAAGATACCTTTAACAATTATCTGAAACAGGATTAAGAGGATTAAAATTACAAATGTACTATACGCGTTTATAATTGTCTTAAGGTCACATTTTGATGTATAAATATGCTACGAAACTACTTATTGTTCTCTAAATAGCTTTTATAATGATTGAACCTCTCAACTAAAAGTCCCTGATGTCAATTTCTTTCTAAAACGTCAAGAAAATTAGGGAGATTCAGATGTCTAGCTAGACAACTTAACTGAATTTGAAAGGGTATAAAACATTCTATTCCAGTGCAGGAATTCATCGGATACTGATTTTTAAGCAGAAAAAAAAATTCCTGGGGAAAATAAGACTTGGCGCAAAAAAAAAAAAAAAAAAAAAAAAAAATGAATTTTTAAAACAAATATAATTGCATCCTCTGTTCTTTTTCTTGTTATACGTTAATTTATACGTATACAATATCGTATGTAAATATCTGTAATAAACAACGTGTTGTATTAACCACCACTTCCGGTCATATTTTATTTCATATGTTAATACACCCATAATTTGGTACTCTGTCTGTGCCGATGTCTAACAGACGCATTACGTGGTGCAGACAGATTATGCAACAGTATATGCGTCTTAACTATTAACCCTTTGTACAACTAAAACTGATTTATAGCATTAATCCGACCATTTGTATAGTTGTGCTGCTATAAAACTGCGCCAATTTATACATGCATTGTAATATCTTAAAAGTTCAACATTTTCTTGGAGCTTTTTTGTGTGCGAACCCACAGTTGCCAAGAGACCATGCTGGCTTTTGCTTAACAAGTTCACCCAAACGTACGTGTTACACGAACTCACACGACCCGAACAGCTGCTTGTTTGTCATGACAGAAACAGAATATGGAGCAGTGGCACAGCAAACTCAATCTAGAATGCAGAGTCAGTCGTGGAGATGACGAAACCAGTTTGGCAACAGCAGTCAGGAGAGAGGTCTTTAAACACTAATATCAGAGCACTACGAATATCAATACCGCATCACTACAGTGTAGCTTCACTGAGTTGTGTAAAAGAATGCTACAAAAAAAAAAAAAAAAAAAAACGTTTTAAAAATAGTGACAATAAAATCCATCACCTTATACCATCAAGGACTGAACAGTTTTATAAGCTGCGAAGTGCCCAGAAGCTCAAGTTGCCAAAACTCAGATCTTGATCTGTGACATGTTCAAAATTTTTTCTTGCCTTGGCATTGTCAACTTTTATGTAATTTTATAATTTTACGACTTCATCCAAATTTTAATTTCATTTTAGTTCTTGACAATGACTTTATAATATAATTTGATATCTTCAATGTTTTTCTGGCGATCACATTTAGATTTATAAATGCACTTTGCGCTATAAAATGAATATGATTATTTTTATTAAAAAGTACACTGCGGGGATATGTGTGTGTGTGTGTTTGTGTGTGTTTGTGTGTGTGTGTGTTTGTGTGTGTGTGTGTGTGTGTGTGTGTGATAGAGAGAAACAGAGAGACGGAAAGAGAGGCCTCCACTAATATGGGGGAGAGACACTGGACCATTGTTTTACTGATCTTTGTCAACCATGATGCTGCATATATCAACAGAGAGAGAGAGAGAGAGAGAGAGAGAGAGAGAGAGAGAGAGAACCCTGAGCAGCAATAAAAAACATTGTAACATAATAATTTGAATATTTCGCCTAAAACTCTGCCCGTCAGTAAGGATTTTATAAGAAGTTCTGAAAACTCAAATGGGTATTTCAACAGTGGTGAATTGCGACCCCCTCACACTGTGTATTGTACATGAGGTCTCTCATTTTTCACCGTTGCTATGACTTATATCCTAACAAATTGATTTAAAGGTTGCTGAAAGGTGAGCCTCTTCAGGCAATATAGAGTTCTTATGTGGCAAAGGAACCCGCTTACCCCCTCCCGGCGACAAGCTTGTGAAAGTGAAAGCTCTTCAATTTTCTCTCATCAGCGTTTGTGGTAAATACTTAAATTGTTATCAGACGATGAAATTGTTCCTCTAAGGTTAACATGGAGACTCACTGGCACAAGACATTTCAATAAGCCTATGTTATGTTACTGACCAGTCAACACGATGCTCTGAAGAATGTTATCAAAAACAGAATGCAACTTTTCCCCTTGATTCTTATTGATTGGGTTGATGAAAAATTGCCCACAAGCTTAAATTCAAAAACTTTCAAATGCAATCAAAAGCAAATTCACGCAACACATCAACACGAAATTACCTAGGGCAAAAAACCCGTGGTGTTTAATAAAAAACGTTGTCGAAGAAAGCTCAGCTCAAATTTGTGAAGTGTTTCGAATTTTCGCCCTTAATTTTTATTTCACTCTCATATTCTGTTCACATGCAGTCGCGCCTTTTGACACACTGTATAACACACACATGTACAGTGATTAATCACTTGAATGTATCGCCCCATTGTACTGGCGGTTAAGCATACATTAATAATGATGGACTAAATAACATATTTTGATAAAGACATTAGTATATAGTGCAGCATGACTTACAGCAATACACAAAAAAAAACTGGAATTGCAAAGATAAAGAAGAAAGAGGATGAGGTAATCAGATATTACCAGAACACAAAATGAACTTATGAAAAAGTTAGAATGCGGATACATTTATTGTAAAATGTAACGAGGGGCTATTGGGTTCATTGACACTCAGACCACTGTACACTTCTATGACTACATATAGCCTCTATAATTACAATTATTACCACAGATTATAATCCATCTGATGAATCTGGACACGACTTGTTTCAAATGTATTATTGTCATACCATTATGTGTACTTTAGTCACATAAAGATTTCAAATAAAGATTTGAAAATCTATTCCCAAACTTTCAAGTTAGTCCAAATGATGACATTGAGTCTCCGACTCGGAGAGTTCACGTACCAGAAACAAATACATTGCTCATACCCTTTAAATTTTCTTAATTAAGTTACTAGATATTCCCTGTGTAACAGAAATATCCCAAATTAAGAGAGCAATTTTGCTCATCAGTGTGTATTATGACATTGTGTAATAAGGCGACATCTTAAGTTCCAGGACGCATGTGTTAAATCAATGACAGTGTGGAGAACACAGACCTGTGACGTCACGTGTTGAGTCCATCTTGAAGTGCTGGTTACCACGCCATCTATATGTAGATCAGGGGCAGAGAGCACCAAATAACCATATACAGTACTGTCTGCATGCACACGACAGATATGCTGATTATTTGGCTAATATAGGGGTCTAGCTCTTGTAAACTAGGATATCGTCCTTGATATCACGCGGTTGAAGCACGTAGTTGATAGTTAACAGTGGTCAAAAGGGAAAATGGACGCTGTACACCTCTTTAAGCTTCTCTAAATGATTTTGACATGCCAGGCAAAGAGACCTAAGAAGATGCTTCTACACCTCTTCTCAACCACTATAAAATCTTCAAGTACACGCAAGAAAAAAAAACTAAAGAGAAGAGACAAAGGTGCTGGAGAGTCAATTTTATATCGGAATTATATGGTGTAGAAGTCTCAAAGTCTGCAAGAACTCAAGATATGTCAATATTAGTCATCAAGATATATTAATATCTGAATAATCACATTAGTCCTCCCTTCCCTCTCGTTTTCGAGAAAACAAATGAAGCAACTTGCGTCACAAACTCTCCTGTGTTGAAGGAAGGGTCACGTCACGTTCTCCATGTCCTCAAACCACAACCTAGTACCAACATTGTACCCTCCACATTCCGGGCTGTTATTTCCTTCATGGACACAATGCTTCTACTGACAAGCCTTCTCTATCAATCACATTGACGTGACCATCGCAGACATCTCTTACAGCCATGATAAGAATACTGTAAACCATGTGCGTGTCACTTTAGTTACCAGTTGTGGGCCGTGAAACATTAAATTACCATTTCCTTGTTTAATTTATATTTACTCTTAGGCAATAGTATCGCTTAGTTTCTAAATAAGGAATAAATGGCGGTTAATCAGTAAAACAATCGAGCGCGTCTTGATTTTTTCTTCTACGTGAGTGTACAGTGGTCAATCTCCACAAATCATTCATTGTTTTATGACTACAGCAAAAACATTTGTTACAGAATTTAAATCTGTCAGAAATATGGCACTACCCCCTTCCATTCCCTTTCTCTGCCATTCCTTGACAACTTCCCACGACAACATAATTATCTTAAATGTTTTTCGTGAACTCATTCAGAAGTCACTATGGCCCGAAGAACTTGCTGGGACAGTATCTTTCTGAATTTGTTTAAGAGTTTAAATCTTTGTACCATCAAAACCCACATATTTCTTGAGTACGTTTTTCATACAGATACAAAACTGTAATAATCCTTGGTTTAATAAAGAATGGAAACATTGTCGTATCCTATCTCATACTGGGTGCCATACATTTGAAGGCACTGTGCTTAAAAGTGAAATAATGTGTAAACAATGGCCTATGCGGTCATTACATGTAGTTCGGGACAAAGAAATAGGGTTTGGCTGCCAACACATACATGTAGCATATTCTTTAAGGAAGACAATTGAAACATTAAACAGAAACAATATTTGTCTTCGAAAACCTTTCAAATAAGTACTCATCAAGCTATCTTAACAATACTAACTCGTTTATTCCTCTGTGTTCCCTAGAAGCCTAAACGAAATCAAATGACATAACTAAACCTGTCAGCACGCACTTGTTTTATTTTTGCCTGTTTGTTGGTTAAAAGATGAATTCCATTGGTCATTATTGCTTCCTCAATGGGCAGAGTGTGAAAGTGGAAAGCGTAACAGCAATGCATTTACATACATACACAAAGGTTTAGTGTGGACGACGTGCAAGGAACGGTACAATTAAATACACCGTCTAGTTTTGACACACACACACACACACACACGCACACACACACACACTCAGAGAGAGAGAGAGAGAGAGAGAGAGAGAGAGAGAGAGAGAGAGCGAGAGGTCAACACACCACCAAAGAAGAATAATCAAGTAGCGCCAGACAATAGAAGATTGTTTCAAATGCTTTGACAACAGGTAAAGCAATATGCAATAATACCGGGTCACCTGCGTGCATCGTTCCATTACCATTCATCTGCACTTTTATCACCACCATTGACCATGATACGACCTAACTCCTCAAGCTGACCTTTAGGTAGCTGAAACTTTGCCATTTTCCCATATGACTATTTACAGCAAATAAACAATTGCTCTCTATTAGTGGGTATATCTGTCCTTTCAAGTGACTTTGGGCATTGTCTTTTATATTTCACCACATTGAAGCACTGCTAATGCTGCCAAGGTTCCGTACTTGTACCGGTGGCATGCCATGCCAAATATAAACCCTTAAAATTTTTACTCAGCACTTTTAAATGAACATCAACAACGATAGAAGTCAAATGTATGGGGCGCACGAATACAGATAGTAACATAAATAGATGTATGATTTTTTTAAATTTTTACTCGGCGCTTTTAATTATCAACAACAACAACAACACAACTGTATGGGTCGTTTGTGAAACAATGAATATAAATGTAGATAGTAAAGCGTGAGCTATGTTTGAACAGTTTAAGATACAATGCAATGTCATGCTTGCATGGTGAAAACGTTTTTGCTTGTTCATGAGGGTAAGTACAGAGCGAGTGTCAAATGAAATTTTGGTTTTGTCATTATTTAGAATGTATTTGTGTAGCAGTTACTACGGTAACGCTGAATACACATACCTGAATTAAAAATTCAATCATTGGATAGTATACTTATGTCAAGTCAGTGAGATAGTAGTGGCAGTGGCCAATTTGAAAACTGTCTTGCTGGTACTCTGATGACGTACCAGACCTGCCAGATCTTTACTGCATATAGATACCTACACGACATTCCCTGAACCCTTCGTGTTGTAACTTAGAGGAACAATACGTCCATGTTACATGACATTAGCAGTGATGATGTGGGGAGTTTATTGATGGGCAAGATCATAGGAGATGACACATGTCACCACCAAGTCCATTTTCACGGGTCCTCCATGTCAACACGTGGGGCATTTTATTGAGGGGCGTATGTAGGAACAAAAGAGTGTTCTTTTTATCCTGATATCTTATCTTGTTATCAGAAAGTTTCTCCAGATTATAACGATGGTCACGTCTATGAGGAGTTTCTTAAGTTTGTCCAGGTGCGTTCCAGGATTTTAATGATGAACAATATTTTGCAACAGTTAAGGGCCGCGGTGCATTGTGAAAAATATTTAGGGGAGGGGCAACTTTTGAAGGGGGGACAGGATAACAAGGTTATTAGTAGGTCTGCTGCCTACGGTACGCAGTTAAACACTGACTGAAGGAAAAGTAGAAACTTCTGACTGACTTGAGAAAAGGAAAATCATAACATTTTATAAAGATCAAAAAATTTTTTTCAAAAATCTCGGGAGGGGGGGGGGGGTGGCAACTGCCACTTTTCTGTCACCTCCACCCACCAACTGCCATAGTGACATGATGAAGCCAGAGCAGGAACAATGAAGTAACATTGTAAACAAAGTCAACTTCACATTTGATAGTTAAAAATTACAAATCTTTTAAAACACATGGCAGCGGTGCATCAAGTCAGCTTTAATTGGCCTGTTAATTATAAATCATTTTCTAGATATTTTAATTTATATTTTATTAATTTTTTATACTTCCTCAGCTTATTTATGTTTGCCTTCTTTGTTGTAAAGATTCAGATTGGTCCTTCATCAGTAATTGTCTTGATATATACTATGGTGTAGGTTGCGTGACGAGCACCATCAGCCCAGGCGTCCTTGTGTAACATAATCTACTGCCATATTAACGTATTACTGCATATATGACTTCAATAGGAATTTAAACGGTACTAGAGCGTTTGATTGATGATAACCTTTAGGGTAGTGGTCTCCTGGTAAGAACACTCTTAATGTTACTTCATCAGGCTTTGGGATAAAACTGTCAATGTAGCAGCCAGAACAGGCTAAGCACAGAGCGCGTTCAGGAGTGGGATAATTTTGGACAAAATTAGGCTAATTGGCGTCATTATCAGTTATTTTATCATTACAATCTGGAGGTTGTTAGTGACGTCATTTGGTTATTTTCGTTCAAAGTTAGCCCAGATGTGAACTAACACCGTATGTTGACTACAGTGCTGATGGCGCCTTTTGGTTCTCGCTGATTGGTACAGAAAAGTACAGAGAAATAGACGAAGAGATATATGTGTGTATCTAGTAAAAAATTGCCAATGTGACACTGGTAGAGGGTAGAACTACTAAATTCAGAAATCCATGCAGCCGTGTTGGTATGCTGATGGAAATAAGAACTGGTAATTTGCAACTTACGTTTAAAGAAACACATCGGTGCAAGGCACGAAATAGATTTCTATTACAGATGTTAATAACAGCCATTTAGGGGATACAAATTACATTCAATTAAAATAAAAATAACATAAACAGCGATGAAAAATAATTCACATAATAGGAGAAAATAGATGTACTCTTAAAGATAAAAAGTTGAAAGTTATTCATGGGATTTGTGTGAGTCAATGGTTATATTGCATGCTAAATTGCGGTTCAAAGCGGTTACCACATATTTGGTACCTGTTTGACGCTCATTGATATAGAAGCACGTTAACGATCATACCTGGGTCTAATATCCCATAATGACTATGATTGATGAAATTCTTTTATCTCGGTCGAGAGTGACGTAGATTCTATTATTCTGCTCTTAGCGGTCTAAGAACAATGGGGGATAGACTGGGCGGTGATAAAGAGAAAGTGCACGCTAAATTCGCAACAAATACACATAAAAATGCAAGAATTGAAAGGCATGTTCTAGAATTTCACACCATATCTCAATTTCCTGGAGAAAAAGAGTTTTCCTAGCCAGGAACCACTGCTCGCCCCCCACCCTGGACTTGGATTTAATGCTTCATACAATTTGTAATTAAACAATTTATTTGTAAACATCTGACCAAGTTTTTAGACCACCATTTTCTTACTGAAATTTCAGAATAAAATATGAAAGTGCTTAAATTTGATGTTTTCTGTATTACTATAATAATAATAATAATTAATATTTTTTGAGTAATTGTGAGTCCGGTGCAGTTAAATTGCAGGGTAAAATTGAGGTTTCTAACATCTGTAGCCAGATATTTTGCTTTTGTCATTTTTTCTTCATCTTATTAACATCCATGTAATTTTCTCTGTTCTTTTCAACAGCTGCTCTTCCACAGGGAAAAAAGAAGTTCGAATGCAGCGCCTATGCAGATCGACCGAGCTCTTATTTTTATTTGGTAGAACCAAGTGGGTCAGTTATATCATCCGTGACCTTCACCTTGACCTTCGCCTCAACACAGCGTGACCTTGACCTGCAGGAACCACAAAGCAAATATTCTAAGAAACCTTGCATATAGTGTGAGCAGTGTATTTCGTCCCGAACTGGAATTTAAATGGTCGACTTGACCTGAAGATTGCCCCTGTGGTGAGGACACTCGGCCCATTCACCTGGTATGTAACGCTGGAAGATAAGCTACCTATTGGCAACAACAAACCATTTTACAAGTAATTAAGTGATCGACATTGCGTGTGGAATTTAGATAAAGTAGTTATTGGTTCATAGAGCCCTGGAAGTATTGCTGATGGCCGTTTAAATACGTAATACTCCCCCGCCTCAATTCTCCCTCTTACACTGAAAGGATTGATACACGCCGCACGAGGAATTAAAATTATTCAAAGTGAAGAAATCATTGGTGTCCTTTTAAAGGGACTTAACGTTCCAATCGTATTTTCTCGCGTCAGATGTTGTCCTCAGATGGCTGTCTCTCCACAGTATAGCCATTGTTGTGTTAAAACTAAGTGATTTTCGTTTTGAAAAACAATCTCTCTCTCTCTCTCTCCCTCTCTCTCTCTCTCTCTCTCTCTCTCTCTCTCATAAATTCATAACCATTGTTAATACAAAGTGCGCGTGACATCCTAATATATGACAAATGACAGACACATCCAGGCATTCCGTTACAATCAAAACCTCGCTTTTTGATGGAATCGAATGTAGTTTTTAAAAATTGTCTACTGTTTTTCTGTAGATTTGAGCTGACGCGGTGCCTGCCCGACCAGAAGGAAACGCCAATAAACGTACATAAATGAATAAAATGTACTTAAAAAAGTAAAGCGCCAAAAGAATGTAGACATCGGTCAAGACTTTACAATTCTCACTATCAATTAAACAATTGATTAACCAATTAACTAAATACCACCACCAACATCTAAGCGATTATGAAATATTATCTTATAGATTTTTTAAAAATAATTTTGTGATAAAATAATGAAAAAGAATGATAAATTAGATAAATACGTGTATCTACATGTATGCCATGTATGAAAAAACTGTTTAACTGAGGGAGGATGGGGGTAATCCAAATCGGGTGAACCAACTTAACTATCAGTGTGCCGTCCATTTACAAACGCACTGTAAATGCACATTGTTAAGACACAAGTCAGTAATTTCTCTCTCTCTCTCTCTCTCTCTCTCTCTCTGTCAACATTGATGTAAGATTAAGATGTCGTGTGGACCCCTTCTCTCGTGCTAAGTCACAGTGCTCGGTCACTGACGCTTTTCCAAAGATTTTTCTACCTTTCCTAGTAAGACACATAATACGTAGAGTGATGATTTCAAGGAAAAACACACCTAAATGTGTTTTAAAAAATGGAAAACGTATTTTGCACGAGGAGTGCCCTTGCTCTTTTTCCCTCCTGAGCTCTTCATATAAAAACAATACTTCAAATACCAGAATATATTCCAAAGTGGCGTCAGCAGTTTTAGTACGAAATAGAGCATGTGTATAGAGTCCCATGACACCACAATATGTCACCGGGTCCTGTTGTTCTCCTCGCTTCATTAATAATTCTACTTACTTCTAAGTCTGTACAGGTATGATGTACGTGCCAGAACTTTTATATCACGACTGTAATGGTTAACAATATAATTGAGGGTAGTAATATTCAATTTGTCTCAAGTGTCATACAAATTTATATTTAGTGTACAATGTATATCTTAAGTTGTATACAGTACCATGTACATACATGGACGGCGGGCTTACACAGGGGTCAACTTTAGACGTAAATACCTTCATGAGACGCTAGCCCGATGCTCATGCGTCAAGATTTTTGTACAATTATCATTTTTACATCAACTACAGGCATGCTCTCGTCTCATTCCAGTTTTTACCAACATTGTAACCAACTTTTAATTGTAACATTGTGTAAGTGTTTTCATTTTTAATTCAATATTAAAATATTCATCGACGTACATGTACGTACCACGCTGATGTATCTAATGACACAGAAATTCATTTGTGGCTGTTGAGCACCTATAACCGTGCCCGTAATGAGCTTAAAGAGATAACAACTGTTCGTGTGAGATTAATATTTCACAATAAATGCATTTTAAACAACTTAAAGAAATATAATAAATTCTATTTACGACCAAAACAGCGGTTATCGTAATTATTCAGGAATCTGTGCTTGTCATTTCACCTACCTGTACAGCACGTGCCTGACACCTGTTCAGTTAAAATGATGTTATAATTAAATGACAAGTGATCACCTGTGCGCGCAGTCAATTTGAAAATGAATTAGTAGAGCTAATAGACTACATCATATTTGACATACCAAAACAAAGAACTTCTAGTAGCATATAAAGAGAACGTAACAACTCGAAAAAAACTTCGGATCTAGTAAAATTAGTGCAATGTTATTTGGAGGATTTATATCACATGTATGTTTTGGTAAAAAGAAAAGGCAAACGTGCAAGCTTTTCGTGAATAAAATTGACCTGCTCATCTTTTTTGACTTCACTGACGTAGATGTAAGGCACTGCAGTACGCTTTGTACGGTACTATATCGAAAACGTGTGTGTGTACATAAAATTTCCCCTTTTAATTTGCCTCTTATATTTTAAGGAACAATTATATTTTCATTTATCGCTTGCTGGAGATTGCAAAGCACATGTATTGAGTATGCACTGGTCTACGCAATTTATTGTTCTGTCATACATGTACAATAAGTTTCAAGTTGACAACAAAGTCCGCGGATCAACTTTGGTCATGAATGCGCTCATTTTTTCCTTGTTCACATATAAAATACAATAACCTATTTGTTATCAACACAGCCATATTATCTGATTTCTTAAAACGAGACTTCGTCACGTACTGCGGCAGTTTACTAACAGTAGTGTACGTACATGTGCAGGTATGCATCTCTGTAATTCTACATGTGTAGCTCCAAACAAAAAGGCCTTACTCATATATAAAGTCTATAATAAAGTCGGGAATACTGTACAGGCTACTGGTACTTTTTCAATAATCATGCATGTGGAATACGTGAAAAAAACCTAAATTTACCCATTTCAACATTTTTCTGCCAGAGGTCCTCAGATGATATATTTGAGTGGATAATTTGTACACGTTTTAGCACACATTTCACACTGCTATTGAAAACATTTTCCATACATTTGATTTTTTTTCTATTTTTATTATTTTTTTTACTTTACATAAAACCCAACCGACACTGGTTGTTCCTTTAGTAAATGGGTTGAAATTTCTTTACGAATTAAAGTGAATCATCATGTCACCTAATACATTGTAATCAACAATACTCGTATTCAACACAAGGTCAAAATGCTTAACTTGGCTTTTAAACGAGAATTACTAAACCCCCATTAACCTGTGTCATTCAGCAATGAAATCGACATACATCTTCCTACAGACATTAAGAAAACAATGCTCTCCCTGTGCGTCTCCTCGGCACAGCACCACACTGGTAGCGTCACCATCCAACCACCTGCCTTCTTCACCATGTGGTACAGAGCTGGCCCTGTCGCGTTCCTCTGGTAATTGACCTCCCCACGCACGTTCAGTGGACAAAGGAGCTCTCAGGGCCAGTTGAGTAACCTTCACAATGGCCATTCACTTTCATTTTGTGCCTTCTCTCTCTCTCTCTCTCTCGTTGAACTGAACAGAATAGATGATCCTCAGACTATCTGATCCGCCGACTAAATATGGTCAATCGACCTAAAAGCAGCGCCGCTTAGTCCACTGAAGGTCTCCCCGCCTCCACACGCGCCATTAATTTATTAAAATCTCGACTCTGAGGTTTAATTGCAAGGCACCGCAGCGACGGCGCGTGTGGAGGAGGGGAGACCATCAGAAAATTAGTCGGCGCTGTCATATTTAGTCCGAGGATCTGTTAGTCCATGGATCAACTAGTTCTGTAAACCCTCTCTCTCTCTCTCTCTCTTTCTTTCAGTTCATAGTTTAAAATACATAAATGGATGGATCTTTATCCTTACCGAAGAGAAAGCAAAATAAAAATATATATTAAAAAATAAAATTTATAATGTTCATAGTTACATCAACACGGTTATACAATACTAGCATGGCCAAAAGCAAAAAAACACATCTCACTGAGGATATTTCCCATCGCGTAGAAACAGTTGAATTTAACCAGTGGCAGTCAGAGCTGGGGTTATTAAACACTGTACATGTATTTGTCCTCCAAAGTGACTCTTGTATACAATGAGTTTCCACTCTAAGTTATATATCTATCAACTGTTTAATTTACAGCACTGTTGACTACTTTAACGGAGCAAAGTTAAGGTCAGGGTAGCCAGCAATACAGCCAACATTTAGATTTTTCTAGAAATTGAGATTCATATTTTATTGTGGTATTGTTACCCTCATACAGCTGTACCCCCCTTCCTTATACAAAAATAATTATAGCACTTTATAGATAAATTAATTATCGTACGAAAGAATGAACGAATAAACGAATAAGTAGACGCCGCAATTCATGGTGTATTGTACTATTTTCTGTATTGAAGCATCTTATTTAACTGTTTTAAGATAACAACAACAACAATAATAATAATAATAATAATATACAAAACTGCAAGCAGGCAACCAGCCTCTACGCGAATTTTTCATCTTTTTCGTTTCAAGAAAGCATACACTGTAAAGTTATACTGTAATTCTCACCCCTTACTCTTGTTAACAAGCACACAGATTAATTTATACACTATCACGGTCATGATGTACTTAAAGGGAACGGGAACAACAGGATAATGGCATAGTCTCCATCCGTGACTATAGTCTATCTGCTTACACCACAAAAACCTGTGCTTCACCGCTCTCCAATGTTTTGACGTTTTAGCGCCAGAACTTCAATGAGGATGATATCAATCTTATATACAATGTAATGCATTTCACAACGCCAATAAGAACCCTTTTCTAAAATAATAGATATATAAATTGGTGGTTAATTCTTTAAAATGATGTCTTTTAAATGAACCCAGCACGGGCTGATACAGCGTAGAAACTGTTTTTTCAAATCAGCGATGCGGTGTTGACATTAGAGCATACAAGATGGTACCATAGACCACTGCGTGTGTACAATTCATCAAAATAAAACACTGGCAGTATAACTGGCAGTATCCGTTGGATATTATCAAATATGCCCTGTGCTTTGCTTATTGTTATTTTTTGTGTCTACATGAAGTAAGGCCTAGGGTATGGCAGGGGGTGTAAAGATGCTATGCGCCCCCCCCCCCCCTCCGTCGCCGCGTGCATCTTACAATGTATGCGTGACGCTAGTGTTTAGTTCATAAGCAAGTCAGCAGCGGTAGAAAACAACAGGGATATTTGTATAGGGGCATTGTATGAGCAGGCACATGAATATGTAAAATGTTTTGCTTATGAAACTGTTGCAAAAGTTTTTCACTATCGGTTAAAACTTACCTTTCTGATATGCTTCTAGGGTATTCCTGCCTTGGAAGTTCTTCAAAGGAGAAAACTGAAAATTAATCTCTTCTCCAATTAAGAAAATTTTTCTCTGCTGCCCTTTGAGAACGTCTCTTAATTCCTCTGGTAGTACTTTTTCCAGAAAATTGGCGTTCGCACCCACCGCCAAGCTTCTTTCTCAGGCAGGTAAAAATTCCTAAGTTTGGAAGCAAACAAGAGCTTACCGCTACTATCACGACAACGCTTTATCACGAGCGTCGTCAGGATTTGTATTCGGTAAAAGTTCTTAGCGTCCTGTCTTCGTTTTGCTCTGCGAGACGCTGTCACCTTCCACTACCCAGGTAAAGTGACAACCCAAGGACAGTCTCACTTGACAACGACGACACTTAACTGCGCATGCGGGGTAATAATTTCCGGATGCGGTGGGCGCTGAGCTTCTCCACGCAATTAATCAGTTTATTCATTAAACAACTCTTGACAAATGATTGGTTTGGTTTGTTTCCTTTATTATGGGCCGGTTTGTTGTGACGGTATACACTCGCTGTACACAGCGCTTGTCAAATCTTCATATCTACAGTTTGTTAATTTTTAAAGAGTCTTGATAGTTTTATTAAAAGGTCGGAAAAGTCTGTAAATACCCCCACACAGCTCTTCTGGCGCATTGGTCAATGCTTTCTGTGCAAAGTTAAAGTCTAGGAGGAAACAATTTTGTCCCTAAATATGCGCAAATGCCTGTCGTTATTCACGTTGACACTAAAATACTACAAGAAAAGGATCCATTATAGTTAAATGAGTAGATAGCGAAACAAAGTGTAGAGCCAGTCTGTTTTGATACATCATTACAAATGTTTGTAAACATGACATAATTTGATGAGAGACAGAAGAACTAAGATAAATCGGTAAAAAAAAAAACGTTCAGGGCTAAGCCTCACATGTGTGTATGGGCGTAATTACCACAACAAGACATTTACAAATAACTCTAAGGAAATAGATAAAGTGTGGTTTGAGAAAGTTATTATCGGAGAAAAATAAAACATATTGTGATTACACATGCCAAGCCAGTCCCATAAAGAGCTCCGGTGAAGCACACGTCTCTTTTGTCAGTGCTATTTACCGGTATTGTTGTCTAGCTGGCATAGATACCACATTTACATACTAGTATGAGTGTTATCGTGCACATGAAAAAAAAAATACTTCGAGGCATCTCGAGTACATATAGTCAATATGAAAATCATGTTTTTTTTATTTATTTATTTATTTTTTATTTTTTTTGGGGGGGGGGGGTGAATGCCGCAGAGCTGTCTATATTCTCTCGAGACAAGCCAGATGAAATAAAACTAGACCTTGGTGAATACGAATTCGATGTCAGCTTGCATGTGACATAGATGGCCTTGGGTTTTAACATAGTTCTAAAAAAGAAATTAAACGCACAAATTAAATTAAATTTTCACGACTCAGAGTTTTGTTGCATCCCATCGACAGGAGATTTTAAAGTGTCGATTTCTCGAAGTAGGAGTCTACGATGATTCTTAAAAATGATTGATCTTACGACGAAAACGTCCCGTACAGGTAGTGCCATTGTTGCGTCATATAACGTCATGTTTCTCTGTTACTCTGCCAGCACGTGTACGGGCACATGTCAGTGCAGTATATATGAATATGTAAAGATGTAGATGGCGCTGTGTATGAATAGGCTCTCTGTGCCTCACATAGCGCACAGTCATCAGAGAGTGGCGTGACGGGATGACATTTCTTTACCCCTCCACGAGACGTACACCAAACCTCTTTATCATTCTACTGTGTACCCAACGCTTCTCAAGATTACAGTGTGGAAAACGGAAACATAAACGTTTATTTATTTATTTATTTATTTATTTATTTATTTATTTATTTATTTATTTATTGTTTTTATTATTTTTATTGTGCGAGGAGTATATAAAAAAGACATATGTAGGACAAGGCGTCCCTTCACCTAATCCGAAGACAGCGCAATACCTTCAATGTCAATCGCTTGCGTATAATATAATTTAAATATCTTGAGCTTCTGTTAACGTGGTGATGACAAAGAGTGTATAGATACCGAGACAGTCGTGAGATCTTGCTGCATACAATGATATAATGGAGTGCTTAGTCCGAGCGGATTGTCAACGTGATTACATGTGCTACTGGGTTATTATTTTCATTTATATTATTCTTTTTTACGAATCAAGACGGTGATATCTGGCCGTTCCAGCAGCAAAACGACACATTTCCGAATTCCACCCTATCTAGCGCGTACCAGCGAGTCCACGGCAAGGGGCGACGTAAAAAACGTAGTGCGCTTGTTTGAATGGGTCTGTTAAAAAAACTTTTGCGGTTTTTTTTTTTTTTTGACGTGTCCGAACAGAAGTGAGGATTTCCTGGTTCAAACTTGAGTTTGAAACTTGAGTAAAAAGGGAGAAGTGTTTAATTACCTGTAACCCATGAACAATTCATTTGCCTAACCTTTATCAACAAGTAATACTTTGCAATTTCAACCTAATTTTATTAAGTAAAATATCTTACTGGTCATAGTTGTGTCCATGCCTTGGACGTCATGCTTAAAGCCGAGGGTGAAAACACATTTGGCATCCGAACTACCTATTTTGATTGATCAGTTAGTTTTTCTGGAAAAAGCTCAATCATTCAAAATAATAAAAATCGACTCTAAAACTTAAGTACCGCGGCTCTGCTGTTACCCTGCCCCTTTCGTGTTAACTTTAATTATTTTTTTGTGGCGCAATACCTTAGAAACATGTTGCCTGAAATTAGACAAAAGTCACGTATACCCAGTGCAGTATAGACAAGGAGACACTGTGACGTGATATATGACGCGTTATAACAAACACAGACACCAGTTCACCTGTAGTGTTAATTCTCGAGAACTCAATAAAAACCGGTCAGCGTCTTCGTACTGTATGTCACCTTACCAGGGTTAGGTTACAGCAGGCACGTGCCTCACTTGTCACTTTGAACTTCGATTATTAGGAGATGAAATTTAAGTTTTTTTTAAAGAAGACATGCGTCCGTTTTCATCTTTCAAAAGGTTTTGTGACTTATAAATAATTGATCTTACAGATGTTTGAGAAACTTTTTCTTATATTTTCTGTATGACGCAGTCAAGAAAGATGTGGCACCTGCACACAAAGATGTGATGAACAAAAGCATGGGGGATGCTATAATTGCATAAATAAAAACATAACAATGACGTTTTTACTTAAAGTTCACTTGAATTTGTATTGACTGTAAATATAACTATTTAATTCTTATCAAACGTAAATATCAATCTTTTACACCATTATACGATTCACCATCTTAGACTATGTAGACATAACCAAGTACGGAGTCAGTTCTCCCTGACATCCACGTGAAGCATAGAAATCATCCATGATATAAAGCTATTATAAATACTAATGTCTTATCGTATGACGTGATGAGATTCAGGAGACAATGTCAAACATAATCCAAGTACTCTCTGACTCATGGCACGGCAATTGTGAATCTGGTGCACGTGTCTTTCTCAGCTGTCACAAACACAATTCTTTACACAAAATGAGAGCATTTATGTTTTATTTGGGTGTGAAAACTATCTAATCGACCCTGCCCTGTACCAAGAAACCGCTACCCGCTCATAACCATCGCGGCTCAATCTGACAACATTTTCAATAACATTTGCTTCCGACGCAATCTGTGCAGCACATCCAGGAACACCTAACACAATCCGTGGCTGTTTCAGGTAGCAAAAACGAGTCGACCTTATGTGTCAAGCAGTGCGTGCGTGCGTGCGTGCGTGCATCACCTGCGTGCACGTTTTGCACCGACAACCATAGGCACGGCTTTATACGCCAGGTCAATGTCATATACAGGACAGATAATAATAATAATACTGATATGAGCAGGGCTGCTGCGAGAGCTTGAACAGTGGCAGAAGACACACTCAGAAGAAGGGTGAGAACCATTTCCCTGGGGTCAGCCTTGTCAGTGAAATAATTGTAGGAAATTCATCAACCTTACTACTGTGGTGATGCCAGGCAATGTATTTCTCCTACAAATACATTCCAGGTCACTCTCCTTGGTATATCCATGAAGTGAGATGCTGAGACCACTTGTTTAGCTTATCATCAAGTTTCTTGTATTATCGCCTGGCTCAGTACAGTTAGAATCAACAGATGTCTTTCTAGAATGTAGAACCCAGATTCTGAAACGTTTTCTCTTCCAGCTCTTTCACCAAACTTTCTCAAGCCGTCCACTTCAGGCACCTGTCAAAGACAGAAGGAAATGCTGAGCTCATCTTTCACTGTGGTTTAACTGCTAAATGTTCTAGGATTTGTGGAAGATGAAATATGACTGGATGACTAACTATTTAGAACAATTTTCAAATTACTTCACAGGAAGTGTACAAAAATTGAAAATTTGTTTAGTCAAAATGAAACGTGGACTTTTCAAAGAATGAATACTTTTTACAAACTTATACAACCTCTTTAATACAAAAAAATAAAAAAATAAAAAAATAAAAAATAAATAAATACACTACTCCGAAGTAAAGCTGGATGCTTTAATGGCTGACTGAGACTTAAAAAAGTTAATTAAAATATGTAAATAAATACATATAATAATAATAATAATAATAATAACTGAATAAATAAATAAAATATAGTTACCTGGTATCTTGATGTGTTCCCAGACATCGTACACAGCAGTAGCGGGCACCACAGGGTACACACTTGTAGTTAGATGGTGATGTGACACAGTTAAGGAGCATAGAACTTCCAATGGTAGAATATGGTAGAATATGGTAGTGTGACAGCAATGGTAGACCTAAGAATAGAAGTCTGGGCTCCTATATGATTAGTACAGGTTAGGGTCAGTTGGAGTATTGGGGTTGGTATATGGGATGAATATCAACTGTACAAAGTAATGGCTGGGGGGGGCAGACTGCAGTTCTAAGTGCACTACCATTCCTGTTACACTGGCAATATGGTTCTTGAACCAAGGTCCTTTAAAACATATCTATAGCTAGTTAAAACTAACCCTGTGACAAGTATTACATAATTAAGAATATGGTGTTTAAGGTAAGGTCTCTTGTAATAGCATATGACACAAGCCCTACACCAGCTGTCAAGATCTGATAACACATTCTTCAGGGGTGGATCGAGGCCGTCTTATGGGTCTTCAGGAAGCTGGTCAGATTTTCAAATTAACATTGACAGGTATCTTTTTTTCTGTTGGAAGACAATCAATAATGGAAGATGGCTCAAAAAGATAATTTGGAAGAAAATATGTCTGGATCTGTCCCTGTTCTTCAGCATGTCATAGTATAAATTATCACTCATCTGAAGTAGATCAGGCAGGGTAGATATTTGGGTACCCCCTTGAAAACAAGAGTTATCTTATATTTATAAATAGAAATTAACAGCATTTTTCATGTCAAGGATATCCACAGACAGCACAAAAATGTCGCTCAGGAAACTGTGACGGTGGAACTTGAGCTGAGAAGTAGTTTGGCTCCTCTGTATTGTGCTGAATTAGGAAATAAATGAAAGCATTTTAAAATAAATATTTTTAAAAGGGTGAAATTGTGAAAAAATATCCACTGCCAAGTTGTTCAACTTTTTACAGCTTAAAAATAAAAATCATACCCATTTTTGAAATTTATTAGTCAATTTCAGACAAGTTCAATACTTAATATATTGGTTAAAACCAAGCTGACTTCATAGGTACTGAAATACAAAATTTTTCTTTCATTCTAAGGCAATTCTTAACTACTTTCTAATGTCTAACATTTTCAAATTACAAGAAAAAGAAGAAAATGAGCATTACCAATACACTATAACTTCCTATTAAACTCAGTAATTATAACATATCTATAACTAAGAAACATACCTCTTCTTCCAATAACGAAGCAAAATTTTTCTTAAACCTAAATTTGTAGACATCAGATTTGGACTTTCTCTTCTTCTTTGCTGAAAACAGAGCAAAATATATTAGAAAATGAACTGAACTTTGACCCCACCCCTGACCTTCCTTAAAGGTACATACGAACCGAGCATCGGTGGAGCGTGGATTCCCAGTAACACATGTAAACCACTTCTACTAGATTCTTATATGACTCAAATAAATTTGACATGCCAAGGAATAAACTTAATAGATCACTCGACCAGCCATAAAAGACCTTTAGATTGCTCCTTTCTTTAAATTTATGGTTGTAAATTTAACCTACTTCCGTGACCTACTTCCCTGCCCCATTGACATACAGCTAAGAATGCCAGCAGAAAAATCTGTTCAAACATCATTTTCGGGTAAAATTAAACAATGCCTTTTGGTAATTCTCTTAGTTATACTACTTGGAACTATATGCTGGCATTTGGTTGGTTTTTGTGACAAAAAATTGACTTTGTATGCATCTTTAAGCCTTGTATTTCACCGTCCTCAACATAAAGACGGTACTTGAAGTATGGTCATGAACACAGCTGAACTTACGCATTTTATCATCCATGGACTCCTCAAACTTTGGCGCTCTCTTGCTCATCTTCAGGTCGGCATGGGGATCATCTTGGAAGTTGTCGCTCTCCAGCGCCTCTAGTGCCTTCCTCAGTCGACGTCTTCTTGCAGCCTCATCCAGAACTCTCCTGGAGTTAATGTCCTTGAGGCGGTCTGGGTGCAGAATTGAGAGGAAATAGAGAATAGGTTATGAAAACTTAAAGCATGCAATGATAATTTATTTTTTAAAAGACTGCAACCCAGTCCGTTGCAGTTCTGCATAAGATAAAATTCATAATTCAATGGACGCCTGGTCATTTTGGTCCTGCTGTAGTGCCAGACGCAGGGTAGAACCGTCCGGATAGCTCAGGTGGTAGAGCACTTACCCTGTTAGCGAGAGGTCCCGGGTTCGATCCCTGGTCTGGCAGGTGACTTTTACACTCTCACAAAAAATGCATTACACTGCTGCAGACTGGGTGTTGTTGCTCTTGAGATTGATCAATGTTTCTGCTATTAAAAGAATTAGTCTTTTTTACTTTTTTCTATGAAACCTTCAAGCTCTACCAATAAAATAACAGCAGATTTTCACCCATCTGGTGGCTGTCACAATCAGTGCTGGAGACCATACTGTACAATGTACTAGTATGAATTAATATTAATATATTTTGGATCGCATAAAGTTTCATGTAAAAACATCTATTAATCGGTATTACTATAGTTGTTTCATTTGAGAAGCTAATACTGAGTCACCGTATAACATCACTTAGAAAAGAATTGAATGTGAATCATCAAATGTTAGAGTTATATGGTGGGTGAGCGTGAGTGCCCTTAGGGTTTTCAAAATGTCCACGAGATGGAAAATTCGGACACAAAAATCTCTCCTGTGCGTGCGTATAACACATGTTTAAACAACAATACCTAAATGTAAGCCCGATTACATCCCCTGATGCTTAAAATACATTATACAGATAACAATCCCTCGCCGGAAAAAGTGTATTTTGTAAAAGTGATGTGAAATCAACAAACCTGACACACGTTTGTCCGCCATGTTTATACAATCCAAGATAAGCCCAATACAAACCTAATCGCATATCCGGCTGCATTAGGATTGTTTTTTTTTTGCCTGCTTATTGACTGCAAAAGCATTTTGCAGTCTTATTGGTCGTCCCAACGTTGCGGCAGCATATGGTTATGCGGGCAGGCTGGCGTTCAATTTGCAGTTATTAGTGTCAAAACGCGACGTGAAAAGGAAAGATTATACTTATTCTTTTGTCAATGAATGCGTGGTGTGGTGTGCAAAAAGCGTCTTTAGACGTTGTGCACTCGGCACTATTGACTAGGCCCTACTTGTATTTTAGAGGCTAGCAGTTGAATAGGCTGCATAGCTCAAACGCTATCGCCTTCGCCCTATCACGTAAGCGGGAGGGCCCGGGTTTGACCCCTGAAATCGGCCGCAATTCTTTTTGCTTTATTTTGTTTCTTTATTCTATTTTATGAAATAGACTAAAAATATGGTAATCGTTTAAATTTAACATGAATAGATGATGAAATGAATTAAATGACCCACTGCAAAGCAAACAAGCTAAAAGGTAGGTGAACTGTTTTATGTTTATTTTAATTGTCAGGCCTACCCAACTACCAGACTCAGCACCGAATGATCCTGAATTCACCGGTAAATCGGACCACACTACCCGTTTTCAAGGTGTGTATCAGTACGCATTACACAGTATCAGACGCGACACCGCTCTTGCCTAGTACGCGATGTGATAGTGACGATTCTCAGCGGGGTTGAAAAGCATTGCATCACCACTCAAAATTTGTTCAGGGTATGATACTGTGTAATGCGTACTGACTCACACCTTGAAAACGGGTAGTGTGGTCTGATCTACCGGTGAATTCAGGATCATTCGGTGCCGAGTCTGGTAGTTGGGTAGGCCTGATTGTGTATTCATGGCTTTTACCAAAAGGTACAATTTTAATGGATCTTACGAAAAGGTAGGCCTACAACTTAAAAATATAATATGTAGGCCTACAACAATGACACGGGGATTTATTATGTACAGAGTAAATAGGCTACTTAAAATATATTATACAGCTCTCAGACATATACTTTGAACATTTGACAGTGTTAGACATAGAGTTTTTGAAAGGTGTAAGTATAGTATGTTAAAAATACACATGCATTACTTATTGTTAGTTAACCTTTTGAAGCCGTGGTGCGCTGGTAATGCTTCTCAGTATCCTCTCTTTTCTTCAGGAACATATGTCAGGGTTATTGTGCTATTTGTAGAGTTGACAAAGATGAAAGTTTTAAATCAAAAATGAAATTCAGGTGGTATGAATAGTACTAATCACCTGTTAAAAAAAGGTGTCATATAGCATTTGTAGCATACCAGTGTGGGGGGTAGAGGTACTTATTTTAGACCCCCCCCTCAGGCCCCCTGTGTTGTTTTTAATATTTTGGAATCAAATGTACTAGGCAATTCTATTCACTTAATAATCTAATCCTTCCCATTTCAAAATTAGCTAAAATAAATATACTGCCTGTACAATTTGCATTATCTTATTTAATTTGTACTTCAATCTAAATACTGCTACATTCAAAAATACATAACAATTACAAGTAAATTGGAATTAAAAAAATTACAACCTTTGCATGATTTTCCTCTACGACCTATTTCATTTATTTTGTAACTAAATCTAAATATTGATAGCTTCAACACATTTGCAGTCTTTTTTGCTCTATGAGCAATTTTATTTATTTATTTATTTATTTGGGGGGTCAGAGAATGCAAAAGAGGAATCCATCCGTTTAATTGAAAAATCGGGAAAATGAGAAACAAGACAGCAAAGCTGTCAAATGTACAGACAAAAAGCAGAAAATGCTCTATGAGCAATTTTATTTATTTATTTATTTATTTGGGGGGTCAGAGAATGCAAAAGAGGAATCCATCCGTTTAATTGAAAAATCGGGAAAATGAGAAACAAGACAGCAAAGCTGTCAAATGTACAGACAAAAAGCAGAAAATAAAAACCCGCTCCCCTTTATATTCTATTCCGCCACCACGCCAAAACAGAGACCGTAGTATTTTCTAGATGGTGCCCCCAAATATTCCGAGTATCCCAGTTCTAACCCCCCCCCCAAAAAAAAAAAATGTTATAAAGATAAACATGAAACAATCATCCCGGATATTTTCAGCCTCCATGCTTTAGATATATTAATTAAGTTGATAAAAACATACACTCTTCATTGTTGTCTGTTGCCGATACCCAACCTGATCTAAAGCATGCTTAAATAAAATCACTATGACAGACATATCCGTAATTAACATTGCGACTTTATTTTTTCCTTCAAAAACATATTTACATTTTAACAGCGATTATTAACTTTTTAAATTCTTAACTGTGTAAATTCACATATTTGAAATAAAGACAAATATATTCAGGATCACACGTAAAATTACCCTATGTAATGAAACTGAGGGTTCATGTAACAGAAAGTCCGCCCTCCATTTAGTTATAAAGGTTAGGGTTAGCCTGGCCTAAGTTGATCAAAATCTAAGGCGAGATTTACCTTTCTAATGAATGGGAAGCTTGTATATGTTTGTGTTAAACAAATCTGATGTTTCTGTCTTGCAGCTCCGTACTACCTTGACTCTCACTGTACTTGCTCTTAGGCGCAGTTTGCATACACTTGAACATATGTTAATTCTCTAAGGAGTTTTATTCTGAACAGGTTCATAAAACGCACACGTTACAAAAAATTCTACATTTGCTAATACTCTTAATGCATTTGATTCTAACTTTAAGTCCGTAGACAGTTTGATTGCACAATTTCACCGTTTTCTGAGTTCCAAACAACAGACAGCCCTTTCTATAGTGTGCCCATCATTTACTAGAAAAGTGCCGTATTCCCATAAGAGTTCAGGAATCTTGAGCTATCCTATCTATGGACGTGTTCGTATTTCAGTCTATCAGCACGTGCCATGCCCACACGTGACTGTCACGAGGTGTGTTTACATCATTTGTTCACATGTAACATGGTTGGGGGGGGGGAGTTGAGATGTTTGGTATAACAGCTGCTATGGCAGGAAAACATCCACTCTGAATCAAATGTTGACGTACATATAGGTGCTAAACAAAAGTCCCACACAAAATAAACTATAAGCCTATATTCCCATAAAAATGACTGCATAAAGCTCCAACTATATGACGTCATCCACTATATGACGTGATCCACTATCAATGTGTCAGCGTTGTATATATATATATATATATAATTTTTTTGTCTTTGTCATCTTTGTCTTTAAACCCTTTGTCCTCTCTGAACCCAAAGTTTACAAAGGTTTCATATGTTCCATTCCTTTGGTTGAGTAACCCAAAAAAGTAGACATTTGCTGTCTTCGCCCTTGGTTTAACTGAAGGGGTCAACCGGGAGTTCACTTATTTCCTTCTTCTTCTTTTTTTTCTTTTTTTTTTTTTTTGGGGGGGGGGGGTACCCCCCCTTTGAAGCTGCTGGTTAAACGTCCATATTCTGCGGTAAGATGCTGGCATAATCCGAATACTGATTCTCTTGGGTCCCCTCATAAATATTATCTGCTGTAAATGATAGGTAATCACTTTGAATATGGTCGAACTCCCAATCGGTTGACACACGAAGATGTCCTTTAGGTGATTTAGGAGGGAGAGGTACCGGACGGTCGGAAAACGCGGGGTTGAAGCGAAGAACACGTAGACTTTGTGGGTCAGGTGGCGGTGTTCTGAAATAAAATTCACAAACGAACGCCACTTTTATCCTATCTTCAAGAAGAAAGGATGATAAGAAATTATTCACAAGAAAAAAGTCTGCGATTGGAAATATACAAACTAAAGCAAGAAAATACATAGTAAAAAATATAGATGAATAAATATAGAAATGTATGAATGAAATATTACATATATACAAAACTTTAAATAAGAGAGAGAGAGAGAGAGAGAGTCTGTACATGTATGTGTGTGAAAGAGAGATACATGTACATTTATTGTACCTTCGTCTCCTAAGAAACAGTCGTATGATGACCACCACCAAAATTACGGTGACCAACGGTGTGGACACTGCGACACCAATTACCAGCGGGATGCTTGCCGTGTCCTCGCCATTCCCTCCTGGAATAACAAAAATAACAATACTGTTTGTGAAATCTTTGGAATTGACGAAGGGGATTTCACGATTCCAGTAAATGTCTTACAAATGTGAAGATTTTAACAATGCATGGATTTCTCGCAAAAGCAGGAGACAATTAAAAACGTAGATCTCTTTTACCAAAAATTTGAGGCTTCTTGCAAACTGTTTCCTCAAATTTGCAGCAAATCTGCAAAAACGAGTTCTGCTCTGCAAATGAGATACTGTTTAGACTTGAGAAGATACGAAGGCTTCTTGCAAACGTCTCGCAAACTTTAGATGCTCTTGCAATTATGCAGCAACATTTTTCCTTGCATCAATCTGCAAACAGTTTAGTTTGTTGCAAATTGCCAGCACGTTTGCCGCAAAATTTTCACTTTGCTAAGTGGGCTTGTTCCTCTGTTTCTCCATGAATGGGCGGTCTCTATTTCAAAGCCACCTTTAGAAGATAAAACGATCTTTCTATAAAGTTTAATTCAATACCAGTTAAAGCCATCAACTATTGTATATTATAATTATTTTTGACCTTTGAAAGTCATGCTACCTGCGTCATTTTCAGCTCCCTCTATTCTAGTTGGAATAACATTCGGGATGGTAGACGCTAGTGTAACTGTGGGAGGCGAGGCAGGGAATGTCGTTGCGAGGGAAGTTGACGAAACGAACGTGGTGATCGGGGTAATGGATGTCGTTGTGCCGGTGGTGGTAGTAGGCGTGGTAGACGTAGTAGAAGTCGTAGTAGGCGTTGTCGTTGTAGTTGGCGTAGTGGTAGCACTAGTGGTAGTAGGCGTAGTGGACGTTGTCGTTACCGTAGTAGTCGTTGTTGGTGCAGTGGTTCTTGTAGTAGGCGTAGTAGTCTTGGTGGGCGGTTTTGTTACAACAGGAGTTGTAAAGGTGTTGGAAAATGTCGTCGAAACGCATGCGGATTCCCCATCTGGACATGCGCACGTTCTGCCGTTGGGTTTTGGTAGACACAGGTATGGACAACCCCCATTGTTTACACTGCAGCCGTTCGATCCTACAATACATATTTGCCAAAGCAAATAATGCCGTAAAGTGCAACAAGACGATAACTCTATGTAGTGAATGTAGTCGTTTAAGATGTCATTTGATAAAATGTGGCGATATATAAGGACATGAAATGATGTGCAATGATATATGGATATAGACGCAATGTTGTATACCAGTATGTATCTTTGGTACATGTGCATCATCTTTGTGACACGCATCTTATTCGCATAAGAATACTGGATGCTTAGCTTACATCGATTTGTGACTTTAGCCTAATAGTAAAAGAGTTGAGAGAGCGAAGTCAAGAGCCACATATTCACTAAGCTGTTTGAGACATATACTGATACGCTATAGCATTCACAAAAATTGGGGCTGGTACTTCTACACGTTTTTTAATATGATCTTAAAAGTTACCATAAAAATATGCAGGGTGATTGATCATATTATTGAAGCCAGAGAGACTGGGAAAATTCTGAAATGTCTAAAAGACGTCTAAAACTATAAGGCTAAAATTGGAATGATACAACAGCTTAGCTAACTGTGTGCAAGGTACCTACTAAGACTTAAAATCTCCATTTAGAAAATTTTCAAATGATAGATTTCGAATTTCGCAAAGGCCTTTGTTGAACGGACTACTAAGGCTAAACTTGGAATGATGCAACAGCTTAGCTAACTGTGTGCAAGGTACCTACTAAGACTTAAAATTTCAATTAAGAACATTTTCAAATGATAGATTTCAAATTTCGCGAAGATAATAATAGCAAAAAGGCGAATTTTGCTGAGAACAACTTAGTCGACTACATCTTAGCCGGCTATTAGACCCCAAACCATTATTACATTTTCTGTGAACACCCCGTGCCTTACGTGATAAATGGTATGAACTTCTGTACACATGAACACCAGTTAACCTGGCCAATGGAATAAAACTGGCAGCACGAACACTCGAGTTACTGCCGTCGTGTTTGTTGACTCTATGGAACGCCCTGTTGAAATGTGCGTTATTAAAATACCAAAAAATAAAATAGAAAAGAAATACACAAAGGAATACAAATCAACTTGAGATAAATTGAATTTATAGCTGTATAGATATAAATAAATTTGAAAGAATTGCATTTGCTAGCAATACCAGCATTACATTAAAGGTGTAGTCTATATTAAATGAGTACACCGGGTACTGTGCCAATCCAGGTTAGATTCACATTCAGGCATATTACAGGCATGTTAATTAAGATAACACAATTTTACAAAAAATTCAATCCAGAAAATTTCAATAGCAGATGTTTTAAACGGAAATGTCGTACCAGACATTGATTTTCCAATCAGTGAAATAGATCTGCTGGTCGTCCACGGCAATGCCATAGTAGTGACCACCAAGAGTATCTTCCGCTTCGATCAAAGACCGTCTGTTACTTCCATCTGGGTCGGACACTTCAATTTTGGAATAATTTCCATCGCACCAATAAAGTTTCTGTTCTGTAAAGCAATATCTCAGGTGTTTGTGTAAGTTTTAAATCAAGAATTAAGAAAAACGGTTTTGGGCCTTGAATTTACAGAATATATTTCGCAATCATTAGAAAATAAATAATATCTAAATTATGAAACAATAACATTTTAATAAAACATTATACAAGTATTTCTAAATAATCGATATTAAGAAGGAATTATCTTAATAAAACGAAATCTTATAATCCCATATATGGCGCAAATCTCACCAGGGATGTCAATATCTATTCCGTTCGGCCATGATAGAGCCGTGTTCGCCACAGTTTGCCTGTTTCCGCCGTCCATGTGGGCGCGTTCTATCTTTGGTTCCGTTCCCCAATCCGTCCAATACATCCAGCTGTAACAAAGTATGGAAGAAACGTGTACGTCTTACGTCATGTAACACCATGCCACGAAACTTTACGCTGAACAAGTTTTTACAATGCATTGTGCTCATGATCTCCTCCATAAAACGTGTCATGAATATAAAAAATTATTGGCCCAAGTAATTTAGGCTTGGCAGCCGCTCATATTACGTTGCTAAATGCCATGTTATATTGTCTAGATGCTTTTGTTCCATTTATTGAGGCCAAAGAGAATTCCTGGAGAATTATCTATTTTGCGATGGTTGTGCATCTAATGAAACAATCACAACATTTCGACTCGCTTATTTTGACTTTGATTGTTTAGAGCTAAAACAGGAAAGGGCATGTTAAGCATAACATAAGTGCATATTTAAAAACAAAATAAGTTTAAAACACACACACACACACACATACACACACACACACACTAAAAATCAATTTCAATTTTGATAATGTCAACTCTAAAAAATTGGGGGAAACCCTCGTAAATACCCATTAAGTGGATCCAACGTCATCGCTCTCGGCATATCCAATCCAGTTCTTAATAAGATCTTGTGCTGGGAGCCGTCCAATCTCATCACACCAATGGTTTCATACATGCCCTCGGTGTAGTACAATAGGCGGGAAATATGGTCGACTGCAACAGCGTCCGGCACGCTCCCTGAGAAGAGAAGTTTGACTTTTAACGGGCTCGTGGAAGCCTACAGTATTAAAGGTCTTAATTTTCTTATTTAAATAATTTAGAAGTATATGTTAGTATATATAGAACGAGAACAGAAATCCCCACATGGGAAGAAACAAGATTATATTAAATACTACAGAAATACTTGCTAATATTCTTTGTATACATGTATGTACACCGACAAAAACAACAATGTGTGGGAAAATGTTAATCGTATATGTTACAATTTAATTGACAAGCAACCATTTCAGGGTATACTTTTTTAAATATTTCAACTGTAAGGTTAAAAAATAAATGGTCAATCTCCATTTCTATCCTTATAGGCACTATGGTAATGGTATATTTTTCATACTGAGAGAGGGGGGAAGAGTACAAGTGTGTGTGTTTGTGACTTATAGGCAAATAATGTAAGGTTGTTTGTTGTTTGATACTGAATAATAAAATTGGACTTTTAAAATGGCTTTCTCTCTCTCTCTCTCTCTCTCTCTCTCTCTCTCTGTATACGTGTGTGTAAGCATGCCTGTAATGTAAAATCTGTCAATGTAACTACACCACACTAACCAATAATGAAATCAAAGACCACTTCCGGCTCTTTTCCATTCAGATTTATTCTTCTTATTTTAGCGAAGGTGACAACCTCAGACCAGTAAACCCTCTGCTCTATGGGGTCGTAACTTGCGGATATGGGGTTATTACACTGGGTATAGATGGCGTGTAAGTTCCACTGGATCAGGTCAGCTTGCCATATTACTCCGTTTAGTCTGTCCGTGAAAAGTAGGAAGTCATCGGTCACATAGCGACTGTGCACTAAATTGAAAGTATAAAGCAAAGAAATGATAAGAAAAAACTTGAAACGAAACGACGAACTTACAAAAAAGAAAAAAAAATCAATAGACTCCCAATACGAAAAACCAGACATTTTAGTATTTATTATTGAAATACATGTGACCACACAGAATGTGTAGCATTTTAGGGACCTCCTCATTACTAAAGCAGGTTTTCCTTGTATCTTGTGAAATGCTTGTAAAAAAGTAAATCAAATTTAACGATCATCAATATGCTCATTATCGTAACAAAAATAAGGTAACGCAGAAAAAAATAACATTTTCTTTTACCGTTTATAGGCAATACACACGTCTCTCAGCTAGTGCCAATAATATTTTCTTTATCACAGTCTCGCAGGTCTCTCAGTTTTGAAACACAGCGATATTACTTATATCAAATGACCCAGCGGGCACAAGTGGAGAGGAAATATTTTATTTGTCAGAGCGGATGCCTGGATTGTTATGCTGTTGCTGCCCTTAAGTGTCACTGGTATGGGAAGGATGTAAACAGCGGTTGGAGTATTTAAGGACGCTCTCNCAGGTATATTCAGTTAAACACAAACAGATCACCTGGGAAAATAAAGAGAGAGAGAGAGGTAAAGTGGTAGTCCTCTCAACTTTCACACACACACACACACACACACACACACACACACACACACTAAAGTGAATCTAGGGTAATTTCAAACGTCCATATCCTTAAACTTTCAGTTCAATATACCTTTGTCTAATAACATAGCATAACACTATTTGATCATGAAATATTATTTGTATTACATGTACAAAGTATTAGCAGTAAAAAAAAACATTACCTCGATAAGTTCAGCTACATGTAACTGTCTGATATCCATATTCCCTCCTTACATCAAAGTTGGTTCCCATGTAAGGTCTATATTTGCAATCTATGCACTACACATATCTCATAACAATAAGTTATTCTTCTTGCTAAATTTTAGTTCTGGTACTTTATATCTCTTCCTTTATCCAATTATCACCAAGTTTTTCCAGATGACCCTCTTCTGACCTTCAGCGTACAGATTCACATCTCTCACATGAACTGGCAAAGTCTGACATTCTGTATAATTATTTTGTGTTCTTCTCTCAACAGGTGCCCCAAAAATACAGTACTGGTACTTGTGGGCCAAGAAGTGCCTTAAAAGTGAGTCTGTTTCACAAAGATCTTCAGTCAAATGTTTGTCCCAACTTAAAAAACACTAATTTCTGTCTTCTTTGACTAGGGCAGTAAAGTACTTTTTTTACCATAATCCAGGCCAGTAAAATAAATTTTCCAAACTAAAAAAAAAAAAAAAACATTAGTGGGTAAATACTTCTGTTTTACCAAACTATGAAGATCTGCCTTAGGTCCAAATAGCTTGAAATATTTGCGTCATAAGTTAAACCACACTTTGACTGATGTCCTTATGTGAAACAAGACCAAAAACTGGACCACAACAGCAGATAAGACTACTGTGAGTGTACATGTGCCTCATGATTATATCTATCCCGCTTTTCTCCTCAGCATTGGTATATAGGGACCTGTGGCATTTCAGAAAGGAAATTAATTTCAGTGTTCTTAGAATGCATTGCGACAGTCATTAATATATACTGTCTAAAAAATTACCTTTGTGCAGCTCTGAATCTACTACAATCTTCATTTCAAATAACAAAGAGCTATTTTCTGTGCACATCATTCACTAATCAGACTAACTGCCATCACTTCACATTACTGTGAGATTCATGTTAACATTTTGTCTTTGATGAAAAAAAAAACGCTTGAGAACATTATGTCACAAAGAGAAATCACTTCCACACTGATGTGACATTTCAGTAATGTTTCAATCTAATAATTCACTAGTATTGTATGTCAACCACATTGGTGGCACGCCCAAATGTATTGGTTTCTCTCGTGCTCATCTGGTTTGTTGGAGCACTTGGCTTTTATTTTTGCCATAGAAAATATTTGATATTTGACTGGCATGATGTCGTTTGGCATATTTTGAAAAACTATATTTCGGCATTTGCTCTGCATAAAAAAAAAAAAGAAGTTGAACCATAATAGTGACACCATAATTTACTTGTATACTATAGGGTAGGTATGAATATTTGTTTTTCTGGATTTATTGGAGATAATATACTAATTCGGTCAATTGAGGTAATGAGTTATGAGAAGTTTATTGTATTTCCTTCTTTGAAATTTGATAACAATGAATTTTTGTAAAGAAAACAACAATGAGCCCATTTTTTACAATTGATGCCCAAAATAATCACAAAGTTCAAAATCTGCTTAAACCTATGCACCACAATGGGTAATTTACATTGATCAGAAGATTCTACAGTATCAAATTAAATTAACTGCAACTGTTTGTACGTTTTGGGGTTAAAATCCCCGATGGTTTGTGTGATTTATTAGACCAAATTGCAAGGATTAATTTCTCTGTTTGTTCATGTCCAACCGGAGTTTCTGGTATCTTAAAGTGCACTGTTCAGATGACTCTATTACAAATTCAAATAGCCAGGCTATTTAGAAGTTAGCCACTCAAAATGTTGCAAAACAGCATGCTGCAAAATGTGAAAAAGGTCATAGATCATCTTGTGATAAATGCTTGTATTTTTTGTGTGCTGACAAATTTACAAAATTATCATGTGATGAATATATTTGCAACCATTATATTCAATTTTTCCTCATTTAAATATATCAATAAATCTGCCCTCTTTCCTTTTGTTTGTAATCAAATTCAAGATCACTTTATTTCAACAAATCAATGAAATATGCTTTTTTAACTATATGTTCCTCTACATTTAATCAACTGGTATCTACACAGCAGCTATAGTTTTAACAGCTAATTTCACCAGTAACTCTGCGAACAAGCATATCAGTCTCTGCATCAAGCTCATAATCAAAGCTCACAGCAATAAAAAAAAGATGCATGGATGGAAATATCTTGACCTCATGCTTCTTTCCGTGATATCATTCACTTCTTTCACCTATGTCTAGGTTATCTGAGGTGAAATCTGAACAGAACCACAAACTTCAAAGTAAAAGTTATATACCCTGTTAGCCAAAATATGACTAAAACAACTTTGTATAATACTGGTTATTATAATATTATCCTTTATATTATGTTCATGGACATTATTAGTCTTCAGAAGAAGTATGATCATCTTGCTGATAATGTCATTTCAGTGCTTTTGAGGTAAAAGTAGTATTTTGGATGTCTTGATGTTCTTTACTACCTCCGTCCTTATCAGAAAAATGTTAATGGCATATATAAACTGTACATGAGTACCACTAAGGGCTGCAACAGATATTCTTAAGGACGCTCTCTCATATTTCAGATTTCATATTTCTGCCCTAGCGATTTTGATTAAAATTGTAAGACAAAATCTTCTTACCATATGAGTAAAAAATATGAAAAAAAAATTGGGGGTCACCACGTTCGTTTTCGAGAGGTGGCGTCCCGAAAAACGCTACGTTTATTACATTGCGTTATATGGGGATTTTGCCAAAATGCCCTTAATTTTGCTGAAAAAATGCAAAAATAAAAAATTCTGCCCTAGCGATTTTAATTTAATGTGGATATGTTATAGATCTTGGTAGACCTCAAAGAAATTTACCAAAAAATATGTACCACACCATGCTTGTTTTTGAGCCAGGGCTGCTTGAACATCGATTTTTATCAAATTTACATAGGAATCAATGGAAATTTCCAAGCAAATTTAAATAAATGTGTTTAGTATCGTGGGTTTTTTAACTCATACATTTATTTTGCTTCCATGAAAATTATATTTATACTTCTCTGCATCAGCCTACCAAATTTCATAAAGTTTGCTTATCCCATTCATAATAAATAGATATCAAAATGTTGAAAGTATCAGTTGGATTTCAGTATGCCTCATGGAATGCCGCCATATTGGATTTTTCAATCTCTTGTGACTTTTATCTTCCTATTGCTTTTTTCTCATTATACATTTTTATCATTGAGATAGCTGGATAGATTGTTTGCTTTGTATATTTTAATATACATTGTTTAAACAATGTATCAGTTTCTTATTACTGGTACGTTACATGTAGCCATATTTCTTGACAAACGTGCTTTGGAAACTAGGTGGCAAAAAAGTTAGAATATTCGTCTAAAGACATCTTTTGGTTATCAGTTTATTTCGATTTCATATTATTTTTACAACATGAAATCAAATAAATATATATAATAAATATACATACATTTTTAAAATTTAGGCATTAAAGACATCCTACATGCATTTTTCTTATTACTTTATACATTTTGTTACTCTTTTTTGTGTTTAGATTAATTTTACATATAGAAGACAATAAAGACCATCTAGACCTCTTTGAAATGACATGTGCAAATGCTGATGATTTTCCATCTTGATTTTCCCCCTAAACATGAAGAAATTATTATTATATACTAGGTATTATGTAGAATTTGCTAAAGGTTGAACACAGGATTTTGTTAATTGAATGGGATGAAATAAAAATATCNATACGAATGCGCTTACTCCAGCTGGTGGTACAATATCCGGAGGCGGTATCGCCTCTCTGATCCTCTAGTTTAAAATGTAGGCATTAATGACATCCTACATGCATTTTTCTTATTACTTTATACATTTTGTTACTCTTATTTGTGTTTAGATTAATTTCACATAGAAGACAATAAAGACCATCTAGACCTCTTTGAAATGACATGTGCAAATGCTGATATATTAACCACGACATCTTGATTTTCCCCCTTAACATGAAGACATTTTTATAAACTAGGTATTATATAGAATTTGCTAAAGGTTGAACACAGGATTTTGTTAATTGAATTGGATGAAATAAAAATCAAATAACAGGGATCTTCCTGGGTCAAAATCTGGCTGGGCCATTCTTAAAAAATGTGTGCCGTGAATTTTTTGTGATAATTCTTTATGTTTCAATATCATTTTTTATTTTAATTTTAATCATATTAAGATTAAAAACACTGAAAAAAGGCTTGGTGCTCCTACTCTTATCGCACGGTCCAGGATTATGAGATCAAAGGATTTTCTGCTCTTTATTATTGCATACATCAACTAAATTTTTTGACTCAAGACAACATTATAATACATTATGGGCTGAATAATTTCTGTTAAGTAATTTACAAACTAAATTGTCAATGATTGGGTAAATTTGGATAAATTTGGAACAAAGTATAATTTTACTTCTAAAATATACTGTTTATTTTCCCAGCATAAAAAAGGATTACATGTATTTGCATAAAAAAACTTGGTCCTCTGTTGTGTGTTTTATGGTTTTGTCCATTTGCACTTTAACAAAATCATTACAAGAATGACATCGCAACACGCCAGATGGGTGCACACCTATTGAATCTTTCCAGGAGAGCTAAAAATCGCACTATTTACAGGTCATATTGTTCAATAACATCCTTAAATCAACAACAAAACGCCATGAGTCTAATTATTTTAATTGACTGTGAGAGAAAAGAGAATTGATTTCACCATACAAAATACCGCAACCTGGGTGATCGTAAACCAATGCTGAAGAAGACTATGTCTTGCTACACACATCGTAACCATATGACAAATCTTAGCAATACACTTTGTGGTCAAAATACAAGCCCTTGTGAATGTTTTCTGTGAGATAAGATCATGTCACTGCTACACAAGCCTTACTAAAACGCTCTTTTCAATATCTCTTCTTCGCGTAATTTCGTACATTGGGGCATTTGTAAACAAAGTCGCAGTGGGTACTTTACATCGAAAAAGACCAAGCGTTCATTGATATGCAACGCATTGTTGACATATTGACATATTCGTAGCGATTCGACCAAAATAACATCAAATATTTCATACAGATTTCTTAAAAGAATGAATTACGTATTTTATTGCATGTTAAAGTTTCATAATTAGCTGCTATCGCAAAGTACTACTTGTCAGCGACAGTTACTCAACTTCCCTACTTAATTAACTCTGCCAATAGTGAACGCATTCAACACCGTAACTGAGCAGTTTTTGCGTCCAGCTGCTATATAAGCTGGATGTTTTCTACATCGGAATGCAGTGCGGCATTGACACACTCCGACGACCACAGCTTGTAGCAACGACAGGCAGCTCGACAGCAGCAGTTCTCTCCAGCGCCTCGCACCAGCCTACGACTCCGCGGTCACCCCGGCGGCTCGACAGCAGCGGTTCTCTCCAGCGCCTCGCACCGGCCTACGACTCCGCGGTCACCCCGGCGGCTCGACAGCAGCGGTTCTCTCCAGCGCCTCGCACCGGCCTACGACTCCGCGGTCACCCAGGCGGCTCGACAGCGGTCTACTCCTGCTGCAATCATCGGCCCAAGACTCGACGGTCACCCCGGCGGCTCGATATCGGTCTACTCAACTCCTGCGCCACTCACTGCCCACGACCCAGCAGTCATCCCGGCGGCTTACGACAGTGGTATCTCTCGATAGCAGTCCAACCGACAGCGATCCATTTCGATTTGGTTTAATTTTATTTTCATTCAATTTTTGTAACCATTTATTCGCTATTAAATTATTTATTTATTTATTTACTTCGTTCTTGTTGCTTCTATCACCATCTCGTCCGCAACATTGGTCTCGCGAGCCGGATTTCAACACCTACGGCATGGATGAACGGAGATTGAAAGCCGCAAGAACCGGACGCCTGGCTGCCTTCACTAAACGTGTGCTGAAAGCAAGACAGCTCATCCATGATGAATCCACTAGAAAACATCGGTTATCGGAGATAAAACACGAAATAACTACTCTAAAAAATGAATGCGAAACTGCTAACTTGAAATACATCGACATTCTGGAAGAAGAAACGGCCATCACAGACGCCCAGATCTGGTTTGCTGACGTTGAAGAAACCTGCGCAGATTGTTTGGGAGAAATCTCCGAGGTTATACAAGTGACCAAGGAACAGCCGCAGCCAATTCAACAGCCTCAATCCCAAGACCCTCAAGTCCATGATGTTCCCGTCGCACCTACCCCAGCACCAATAGACGCATGGATTGATAAACTTGTTCCATATAGTGAGACTTTTAGCCACACCCAATGATTCAGACAAGTCCTATGAAGAATTACTTCTGAAGTGCATGTTCGAGAAGGATGCTCCGCGAGCCTCCATATCGCCATTCAACGGGTCTGCACTAGACTGGCCAAGGTTTGCTGAACTATTTTACGAAGAAGTGCACAAGCAACCCTATTTTAAGGATACNGAAGAAAATAAATACCATCTAGACCTTCTCTTTGAAAAGCAATTACAAATTCTGATATGTTAACCATGACAGCTTAATTTTTTTCCTACACATGGAGAAATTATTTTTTTACAAACAAGGTTTTCTACAGAATTTGGTAAAGGTTTCACACAGGATTTAGTCAATTGACTGGGATAAAATAATAAATCAGAAAAAAAGGATTTTCTTCACTTTCATCATTGCAAAAATTAACTAAATTTTGTAACTCAAGACTATCTTTTAATGCATTATGGGCTGAATAATTTCTGTGAAGTAATAAATTTACAAACTAAAGTCTCTTGTTTATGATTGGGTAAATTAGGATAAAGTTGGAATAAAGTACACTTTATCTTCTAAAATATACTGTTTATTTTCCTAGCATCACAAAAGTATTACATGTATCTGCATAAAAACCCTTGGTCCTCTGTGGTGTGTTTTATGGTTTTGTAAGAATGACGTCGCAACACGCCAGGCGGGTGCACACCGGTTGCATCTTTTCTGGAGAGCTGAAAATCGCACTGTTTGCAGGTCATATTGTTCAATAACATACTTAAATCAACAACAAAACGCCATGAGTCTAATTATTTTAACTTATTGTGAAAGAACAGAATTGTTTTCAGCATACAAATCACGGTAACTTGGCCCTGGGTGATCGGAAACCAATGCTGAAGAAGGCAATGTCTTGTTGCACACATCGTAACCATATGACAAATCTCCGCAATACACTTTGTGGTCAAAATACAAGCCCTTGTGAATGTTTTCCGTGAGATAAGATCATGTCACTGCTATACAAGCCTTACTAAAACGCTCTTTTCAATCCCTTCTTCGCGTAACTTCTTACATGCGGTATTTGTAAACAAAGTCGCAAGTGGGTACTTTACGTCGTAAAAGACCAAGCGTTCACTCATATGCAACGCATAGTTGACATATTCGTAGCGCTTCGACCAAAATAACATCAAAGATTTCATACAGATTTCTTAAAAAGATGAATTACGTATTTTATTGCATGTTTTATTTCCATAATTAGCCGCTATCTCAAAAAACTACTCATGCGCGAAACCTGCGCAGATCGCAAAAAAAGCTAATATGAGAGGACTACCTTAAATCTGAATAGGCCTAGCTATTAGTTCACATTGAATATACCGAAATTCATCGAAATTTTGGATTATATTTAACTAAATATTTTCATGTGGGCGTCTTTTTCTGTTTTTGAGGTGTAACAAAAACAGTTTTAGTTAAACTCTGATAAAGTTCGCTGTCACACGCTGTAAATCTAGATTATGGTCTACGTTGCGAGCTGATATTAGCAGATATAGCACTAGACTGTAGGGCTACGCCACGGCACAACCTGTATTGCGAACAATGGCAATGTGTTCGCGAGTGACGTTATCGTATGTCACGAACACGTTCTCTAACGTCAACGCTGCCTCGCGTTCCTGCTGCAACCGGCAGACTAACTTTGGAATCTGCAACGACAGCACGCTGATCAGCAGACTTCTTAGCCATGGCACCAAAGAGGGCTCGTTCTCGTAGTAGAAGTGCAAAATCACCTGTGCGCAGGGTAGCTGGCGGTGTTACCAAGAGAAGAACTAAGAGAGGTAATTTTTTTTTTCATTTATTGTTTAGTTTTGTTATGTGTTACATTTATTATTGGTATTGAAAAGTTACTAGAATTTCGGTAACCACTTGATAAGTAGAGCCATCTATCTGTTCTCTCTCTCTCTCTTTTGTGCAAAATAGTTTTAATCATTATTAGTTTTTTTTAACTTTGTTAAAAAAACAAAACAAAGCATCGATTTAAAATTTAGATTTGGGTTTTTATATATTGACTGTATTTGATTTTCTTACTTCAAAAAAAAATTCTTTTCTAGCCGCCAGACCAAAATCCCGAGTCAGAAAAGCAGCCAAAGCCGTGGCTAAGGTAATTTTTTTCGTTCGGTTAATATCTGTTATTTGAAAAATACCAAGAATAAGAACTTGCCTTAAACCCCCTAGCATTACTTACTTTATCATTCGCTAATTATGTTAACTTTCTTTTTATTTTTCAGAGGGCACGCTCTAGATCGGGTCGTCGCCGTAGCCGTTCAAAATCTGCCCGTCGCGCCCGTCGTAGTCGCTCCAAGAAGGCTGCAGCAGCTGCAGCAGCAGCAGCAGCTGAAGAAGTGGCTGCAGCAGTAGCTCCCGCTCGAAAAAGGAAAGCCCGCTCTGCATCCAAACGTAGAGGACGATCTGCTTCTAAGCGATCTCGCTCAAGAAGCAAGAAACGTGCCCGCTCCGCCAGCAGGAAGAGGCGTGGCCGTTCAGCTAGCAAGAGAAGACGTGCCCGTTCTGCAAGTAAACGTGGCCGTTCCCGCAGCGCCAGACGTTCCCGATCCCGCAAGGCCAGTAAAGCACGCTCCAAGTCCCGCAGGCGCCGCTCCCGCTCCCGTAAAGCAAGCAAGGCACGCAGGGCTCCACGCAGAGCTCGCAAAGCTCCTGCACGCAGAAGAAGAAGAAGAAGAGCAAGAAAGAGCGCATGAAAGCAGATTGGACCAACTCCCAACCCTTTTACTTTTTGGACAATCAGAACATGACATTTAGGCATTTAAACTCATCATATATCTAAAGACATACACGTCTATTCAGAAATAATATTTATCAAAA
>NW_019775047.1:371831-419864 GCF_001039355.2 Lingula anatina | reverse complement strand
GGTCGGCGTGATCCTCTCTGTACTGAGGTAATGTGGTCGGCGTGATCCCCTCTGTACTCAGGTAATTTGGTCGGCGTGATCCTCTCTGTACTCAGGTAATGTGGTCATGGTGATCCTCCCTGCACTCAGGTAATGTGGTCGGCGCGATCCTCTCTGTACTCAGGTGGTGCAGTGCCGAGGAATAGCGCATCTATTCGCAAAGGCTTGCAGGGATATGTATATGTTTACCAGCAGTTACTGGATTTTTGACCACGATCTGATACATCAGTAACAGTAATACAGTCAGGAATATGCATTACCTGCATATGTGTCCATGTGTGCGTGCCCCATCGCCAAATATAATGGGAACAGTGCATCGAATAACATAGTGAACTTTCAGTTATTTGTTGAAAACATTGGCATGTACGTACAGCTGTATTTGGGACCGACGTGTCTTATTTTTTGTGTCTTTTTTATACTGCTTATAAATCACACGGTCGCGCATAAATGCATAAATAGACATTTTCAGTAGATTAACGCTCTCTAACAAACAAACCTTTCTAGCTAGGATTAGATGGACTTTTGCAACCAAAAACCTTGTAAAGTTTTACTTATTCAATTAAAACTTGATAGGAGTTTCTTGAAAATGTTTTGATCTCACATGTAAATGCGTTTGATTCCTAGAAGAAGCCAAAGCCATAAAGTTCGATATTCGATCATCATTGACATTACCAGGGTCCTCAGTGCGAATCTCATGTATTTTATTTCCGTTCTGACGCAGAGTATTTCCTCCCGTGGATGTTGCAATGACCGGATTGCTTGGAAGTGGTAATTGTGATGAACTGGTAGCGGAAACAGTCGGTATAAAGTGACAGCAGTGAAATCACACTGCGTTGAAGGATGCAGTACCGTTTAAAACCGTCTAAAACTGTTTTAGTTCGATGTGGTCACCTGGCCTGGCGCTTGTCACGTGGGCACGGAGAAGTCTGCCAAGAATTTAAATCATATAAAAAGATGAACAAGATAACATTAAAAGCGGTAAAATTAGGTCCTGAAAATCTGTTTAACCAGTGCATATCATGTCCATCAGACAAGTTTGGGTGTAACGGCCTATGCTGTCCCAGCGTTGATTTTACTGTTAATATAAATTTTTTTTTTCAATATCACAGGCACTGTCTTAAAGTACTGTGTTCGCCCTTTTGGTAAAAGTCGAACTAAAGGTTATACAGAAGCATAAATTGCAGCGGTCGTTGCTGTGCTGATTTAAGGGAAATGGCTGGCTGTTAGTGGTTGGTGATGGTGTACTTGAATGGCCGGGGTATCACGTACGTCTTGGCCTGGATGTTTAGAGGGAAAGAGGGACGGTGGAAGAAAATCCCCCAATAAAAAAGTGCGTCGATAATACCCCCTTTACACTGGACGGCGTCCTTTCTGCGTCCTTTCTGCGACCATGAAATTTGGCATCGCTGTGGTCTTAATAAGGAGGCACGAGCATTGATTTGGTTTCAGAATGAATGCTCAATGGTCGGCCAGTTGTCGGCACGTAAAGTATTATAATTCTTTAACTCTCAAATGGGGCCGAACTGCTGGACGCAGAAGGGACGCCGTCCAGTGTAAAGGGGGCTTAACCAAATAAATGGGCAGTTCTACAGATATTTTCCACACTTCCAACTGTTTTCAACCCAGCTGAACATCATTCATGCAAGACGTCTCGGGGTGATGACACCACCACCTCCACCATTTATCAGCAGTATCAGTGTCAAGTTCTATTACAACAATTAATGGAAAGGGGGCCCAGTGGGGGATACTCCACCAATGTCTAAGTGAATACTTTGAATGACTTTTTTGAATCGATAAAATCTAGGGTATTGACCGCGAAAAGGGTGGTTGGTTTATGTAAAATTTGATACAATTAGGAAATGTCTCTTCCTCTTATTACTTTTTGGATTTGAGCCGCCTTTCTCTTTAATTGATTGATGTTGAAAGTGCCGTTTTACTTTTTGACAATATGAAGACACAGAGACGTATAAGAATACTATAAGAATCACGGTAGAGGCATTTTGGAATAGAGGAACAGCCGATGAGAAATATATGTTTTGAATCAGTATTTCAGCAGCTATTCTAGTCGATCTATGCAAGTTATCAAGCTGCTAAAAAGCTTAACGCTTAAAAGCGTTTGCCCACAAAGGGGAAGTCAAATGGTTGTAAGTTCTGGGCAGCATACACATTTCTGATAAACGAGAATCTTTCGTTTTATCTCGCTCTTAAAATCGTGTTATAGACAACGGATCTACTCATGCTGGAAAAGCTGATGTTATTCGAAGCATTTTGATTTGACTTGAACTAAATGCTGCGTACTCCGTGCCTTGTGGGGAGCCTGTGGCAGAAAATCTATTACGCTGGAAGAGGCCAGAATTCAGTAAAGTGTCAGTGTGACACGAATGTTGCGCAACTTGTTAACACCTTTTCTACATAGTTTTTACATCGTGTCAACGCCTTGTTTAAATTTTGCCTCTATATATGGATGGTCAACCGATTCAGAATTTCATAAATCGTTTTAATTGCAATAGTCTTTAATTACGGCAAAGTAAACTATGTTTTCCACAAAATTTTGTATCTTTTGTTAATGTTCCAAAGAATATATGTTCTAACAATTTTCTCTCAATGCGTGGACATAGTTTATCAAATTAATACCTTTCAGAAAGCTTAGTGTTATACTAAAACTGACAAAGACACTAACATCAAAATTCTGACCTTACTGATAACGCCCGTGCATAACTTTTGTTGTGCTGAAAGAAACGACTGCCTGACCAAAGCGGACGTTCTGGTTCTGGAAAGCAAAACTGTGCTTTACCCAATATGTGCAATGTACACTGTTACCAATGACATTTTGCAATTGCTTTTGCGTTTCATTTATACAGTTTTGAGGTCGTTAATATCAAGGTATTTTCCAGGGACAGCAATGTCATCCACGAAAAAATTGATTAAAAAAATTTTTAGAGAGAAATCAAAACAGGAAATGAATAAGGTACTACTGTCAGTTTTTTTACCGATTTGATTTACGAAAACAAAAATTCTCTATCTTGGAAACGGACTTTAATGGCTTGTATTGATCTTGAAATATAAAGTGAAACAACTCGGCCTTTTGTTACATGATACACGTGAGCATAGCGAAACCTCCAATCGATAGTATCACCTTGTACCACGCCTCGACATCAGAACATTACCTTTAACTTGCTATTTAAGCTGACTTAACGCTACTCTTCTGATAACTGGAAATTGACATAAAACAAATAGGTTACACGATGCTCATTTCTGGTTACGTGTGCATTACTCAGGCGATGGAATTAAAAGACCGTACATTTGTATTTTACGTTTTGTGCCCCCCCATTGTTTTAATTAAAACTATAAAGTATTGAAATAACAATCTGCTGTGTTTAAAAGTCCACTATTGAGTCATGTTTTTTAAGTAGAGAGCAAACAGCACAATATAAGACACAAATTCTAATGATTTTTGTCAAAGCCAGGAAAGGGTATATTTTCTAACACTACAAAACACTTTGATGTAATATCAGTAACTGAAAACTTTATATTCTATCAAAATGCACTACACTTAAAAGAATCGAATTGTTAACTCCGATGGAGCTTGTTCGTGTGCGATCCAAGTAGGGCCTACTGTTTATGCATTCGGCGCTGAAATGAACAGCATCGATCCAAAACTGCATTAAGTATTTAAACAAACTGATCAAGCGGTAGTAAAAAGGTAGTGGTTTTTAACTTGTCTACAAACCTCCAAGCAGACAGACAGAGAGCGTTCATTGAGCGGTTTCGCTGTGAACTTTAAATCACCGGTTACTCTCTTTTGGACTTAGAACATGGAGCCAATACCCGAGCATAGCCAGTCGATATCCGAGGAACGCTGGGGTTGGTTATCGTTTTCTTCTTTAATGTGCTCATCAATGCGTCTTATGTCTACATCCACTTGTCTGTTTGTGTCTGTTTACGTGAGCGTGTCTGTATGTCAGCGGGATCGTTTCTGATAACTTAATTTTTCTTGAAAATTGTGGCGTTCAAAAGAGTATCACTTACGATAAATTCCGAATCTCAGTGGGTATAGAATTGATCAAGTGCCAAGTTTTCACTCGGTACTATAACTTAGCAACAGGTAGACAAGTTCATCTGTATCATTTAAAAATAACTTCAGTGTCCAATACTTGCTTCTGAGTGTATAACTTTCACCTTGGTTTGATTTGGCTCTTTTGAAAGGAAAAGAAACTTGGTAACGTATTAAACAAACGTCAAAAACATTAATGTTATGATTATATCGTATTACGTCAGTTATGGTTTTCTTGTTACTGTCTTCAAGCGTTCGGACAAGAGAACATCAGTGCATGAAAACAATGCTTGTTGTTAGATGTGTTATTTGAAAGCAGGTTGTTGGTAACGTTTTTTCGTCATGGTATCTTTGCAGGAAAGCAGACCACGGGACTCCTTAATCAAGCAAACAAACACAAAGGGAAATTTCTGACAGTTCCAGCATATGTAAGTACCGTGTAGTTAACGGTAGGGAGAGACAGATTGAACACACACTTAAGGAAGCATGAATTATTGGTTTTGCTGAACACTAATATGACGTACACCTCTCACGCTGAGTGGACTTTGCAATCACATTTGATTTTCCAACTTCAATTAACAACCATTTGAAAAAATGTGTGAAAAAATTACACCGTTTTTCATAGCTTATTTTGAAATAATGTCCAACAAAATTCAGTTACCAATGCAGACACATACTGTATACCTGTAAATGTACATGAACTCTATATGATACCTTTGCTCAGTCTTTTGCTCCCAAATATAATTAGGATAAGAAAAAGAATAATATGAATGACAGTGTTCTTTTCCTAAGGTTTCCCAAAGGAGCATTTAAATAATAATTACTGCTTACAAAGTCTTATTCGTCGAAGTAACCATTTACTATTTAAGGCTCACGATTTCATGATTAACTGCCAATCAATGCCTATAAAACGTAGATTGCTAAGATATCCTTTAGAGTCGATGTATCATAAAGCAATCAAAATAATATTTAGATGATGAGATTGTGCACCAACACCCTAGTCAACGCATACGATGTACGCAGTTTGATAAGATGACACGAATCTCTGGCCCGTGTGGCGCATAGCCCGTCTGATTGGGTCCTCTATTGATCAGACAGGTTACATCGATCACATATAGTACCGCCATGCAGTAATAGTTGCAGTGTACGGGGATGAAATATAGCCAGTGTCAAACTGCGCTCGTGTTGTCGTTTTTTCGTGCAGCCATTGTTTTTTTTTTTGATGGGACACAGATGGGGAGGGTTATAACTGCACAGTTGTACTCATATGCAAAATAACAAAGCGACTATTTCGAAAGCGAAAGACCAACACCAACATATTAGTTTACCTTGGTAGCATTCAACAGGCGTAACGTCAATCGTGAGCGTTACTGTACGGAGCCACAGATGCGCTCTGCACACTGCCTGCAGTGAGTGTGTTAGTGGAAGCGAAATTCTGCTGCCTTATATAATTACTAGTTTGAGTTTAGTATCGTGTCAGTAAAGGGACTGATTGTAATAAGAATGTATAATAAGTCACAGCTGAATAGTATGTTTGAATTATGTGAATGTTGTAGAATTAAATAAGACTTTCGATGCTGATTCACAAGTGGCGTTCAGAACCCAATTTTAGTGTGTTCATCTGAAGTAGGAAAATGCATGTCGGGGGCTTATGGCAAAATTTACTTGTAAAGTCTGCCAATATCCGTGCTTGTATCACAAAACACAGCTTCTATCCATGTCTGTTGGTGGAATCAGGGCCAATGTATGGACATGAAATGATGAGCGCCAGTTTTTCGTTTAAGTCGTATCATTTTTCTTATATCCACACATAATAGTAAGGTTCAGTTCTGATGCCAAATGTCAGAATTTAAGCATAATTAAGGTGGTCATGAATGCCGCTAATTGAGTTTGTTGATACCATCTGAGGCATTACGAACAATTGTACTAACACCGATGTGCCGGTAATACAGCCCGACTTTTGCTAAAGATCTAATTTGAAGGTTGATGTGCTTGATAAATCTCTTCAACAGATTTGGTCAAGATTCAACACAATGAAAATATGATAGAAGATATGGGTCATAAGGTAGACTTATATACATGTATTCTTTAAAAATCAAAAGAGGAATGTAACGTGGTTGAAGGGCATTGGATTTCAATATTTTGAGAATATAGCGAAGTAGAACAGTGTTTAGAAGTATAAGATAGTACGTTCTACTATGCAATATTAACCCTTTAACGATGAAATCCTATGGTATCACAGCTAACTGAGTCAGGCTTGACATTTAATCGTTTTGTGTAACGTACTTTAAGTAAATAGGACTACCTTTAAAAAATCCATGTTATCAAAAACACTATCATGTCGTTATAAATACAATGAAAATCTCAATAATAATAGTCAAATGAGAACAAAATATGCCGGACCATTGCAATTATAAGTTATATAGGCACTGGGAAATTTCCATAATATATTTTACACAATATTTTTGGAACGAAGTCAGCTTAGTTTAATCTATCCATGTTAATCAGCCCCCAGATGGGCCGTCAGTAGTGTCAGAGTTTAGCAGTCAGTATATCTGTTTATCGGGTTCATATATCACAATATTTTTATCTATAATATAGATTTATTATCGTATCTTCAAGATATGGACAGTCAATCCAGTGTTATTTATTCATGTTCCCTGGACAGTGGAAGAAGACCCTCCTGGCGGGCGTTATTGGTTTCGTTATGGATTCTGAGAACTACACTTAGTGCGTTTGCTTGCATCTCCTCGTTATAAACTACTGATTCCTATAGATCCCTTGGTGCCCCAATGCCATATCAATCACATTTTAGAGAGTGTCTTAAGAACTTATTGATGCTAGCATTGAGAGAGGCCCCGTGACTCGTCTCTGTACGTGCACCATGCCGGTATGTGTATATCCTGACGTCACAGGGTCAAGAGAAACACACAACGCGACGATATGTGACAATATCGGATATTTGGAAAGGAACCAGTATAGTGAAATTCATTCCAAAGAATGTCAAATGAAAGCGACAGGGAGTCCATGTCCAGTGGGTGTGTATACTGAGGGCCGTTTACATGTCGATCTAGCTCAACAGACAAGATAACGTCTTTGCTTTACAAAATGGTATATACACTTAAAGGTTAGGCAGTGGCGCATGCAGCGCTGTTACTTCACCGCTTTCACCACTCTCACCTGATGAATCCAACACACAGTGGTAAATAAACTCTTACTGAGACCCAAGGCAGACCGAGCGGGATGTCAGCTAGGGCGAGGATTGTTAAACGTCGAAGTTCGAGTGACACAGACGTCTCTAGAAGGATCACTTCTCCGTCTGATTTGAACCCAGGATTTCACGTGTCTAAGTCCTCACATGGGTTTGAGTTCAGCTCTCAGGGCGGGATGGGTGTTTCCTCCTCTCCTGGATTATCTCCAGTATCGCTAGGTTCGCTGATATTCCCTCCGTATTCACCCCGAACTTTACGAAGGCTCTCCACACTAGATGAAAACGAGTACGAAGCTGACCACAATGCTGATACGGTAAGGTGACTTGATTACTCTGCAAGGCTGGTATAAACACCTTTAAATAGATGGTATAAACAGCCTAAATTTAAAAAAATAAATAATATCGATCTTTTTTATATCGTTTCTTATATTTATCTTATGTATATTATTTCTTCGTGAAAACTTCATAGTTTGATGTAACATGTATGGGTTTGGAAATGTGACAGCTGTTAAGATGTGATCCCGTTAGTTGTAATGTGGAAGGTCATTTTCATGATGTGATAAGGAAACATACAATAGCGACAAACTGCGCTGAATACATGCGCTCTAGACGTAAGTTAAATAGAGATAAAGCTATAAACCTTCCATAAAATAATAATTATATATCAGTAGTGAAGGGAACCAATGAAATGCTGCCTTTATTTCTCATATAAAAGAGACCCTTGCGATTTTTTAGTCTATAAGGCGATTTAAGAATACCCGAGACAAATTAGGTCAATTTGCCTGTGTGGTCGCGTGCCAAAAGTTGGGATATGTAATTTATATATATATCAGATACATGCGGGCCTGACTTAATTTTTCTTATCATCCCAAATCATATATAACAAGGGTCATGTTCCTCATAGATTAACTGACCTGACGTGTTTTCCATTGATTTAACTTATTAACGAGTTGTTATCTAGCAAGTGGATAGTTATATCGGCATATGAGATGAATGGATGATTTATTTTAATTTTATTCTGTCATTAAAGTGTTTTCATTCTGAAGTACTCATCATCATCATCATCATCCTTCGCAGCATCAGCAGCGACATGTTCAGACCAGAGTGGTTTCTGTCTTACTATTCTAAGGATCGCATTTGGTTGCAATCCAGTATCATTCGTAGTGGTGACTGAGCAGGTTGCATCCTCTCTGTCCATGTTAGTTTTTCCACCAGTTGGTGTCCAAAATACTTGGAGACTGGTTTGGTCTAATGTGCGGGCACGGCGTCCAAGAAAATGCTTAGTTCCACTTGTCAAGAAGGGGGTGCATTGTACGTACTGCTTTGTTTTAATTGTACTGACTGGAGATTTTAGCTGGGCATGATGTAGAGCAACCTTTATCGTATGAGGATGATGTACACTTGTTCTCACTTTATATAAAACACCCACTATTTTTATTCAAACAATGGCTATTCAGTGTTTTTGCTGATATTTGCAGGCTTCGAAAGTATGTTTAATAGTTTTATGTTTTGTACTTGTAGCTCCTGTACCTGTTCCGAAATAATAAGAGAAGTCATCCTTAGGGTTGTACAGCAGACTAAAGGTGAACGCGTGGCTTCTGGATTAACATTTTAAGATTGATTCTGTTAATGTAGAATTTGGACAAAGGGATCTTGTGCTGATCTTAGCGATAATTCTTGCAGAGGCCGTATTCATCTGCAGGAGACATTATTATAATAATCATCTCAAAAATCCGATTTACAGACTAGTATTGGTAGACCACTCGACTCCTCAGCGAGCGGCCTGTCATGAATCTTGGGTGCATGTTTTGTTAATCGCTCATGGATATCGTGCTACACGTAAAACTGGATCAGTATTGTTAGTACGGGCAGCGTAAGTGAAGGTTTTCATAGAGCAATGATATACGCATAGTATGTGTACTAGTTTCAAACAATCAAAAGATAAGTGCGACAATATTTTTAAAGATTTGTTGTAGTAGCTCTATGTACATGTGAGGGGGTTGACACGAGCCATGTGATAAGAACATCAGTTGAGTAACCCTCGTTCTTGCCTATCATATGCCTGACGGCCATGCCGATGGGGATTTTGGTATTTTCAGGGGTGGTAGTTTTGATATAACAGTCCATTATTTCACCTGTTGTGTTGAATTGCCGGAGCTTAATCCGCGAGCTAGGGTGGTGTAATCTGTTTCGCACTTGAGTCATTGCGTCTTAGAAGACGTGCACTGTACTTTACGTATACATGCGTGCACTGTGCAGGATGACGTCAGTGAGATGATGACAGTGGCATGTGTTTCAGTATCACGGCACTAATCTCTCACCTGATCCTTGACACCCGCTGGCTGGACAATCAGCTGCTTAGCCGTTAGGCAGAATAATTTCAAACGCGCCGTTTGCGGGCCATGAAGAACAGTCTTCGCAGATTTTTTTATATAAATGGATTTTGATCTCAATTTTCGCCAGATGAGACGATAATGACGCGTTTGCGGTGCAAGTGACCCTTTCTAGGTGTAATGTTGTTTTCCATGTGTATTTCCTAGGGCTCCCTTTGCTCTGTCACCTGACTTCATGGTAAGAACACACACAGTGTGCATAAGTTAATTATTCTGCTAACATATTAATGTATATGTTTTTAAAAATATACCCGTGCATTGTTCCAAAACCAGATATACCAATAAGAATGCAGCTGTGACGTAAAATATCAATAAAGATAGATTTACCTACAGGTTTAGAAAATAATTCACATAAAAAAGCTCAAGGAAGCAAACCATGGAACTCTGGCGATCGAAAGCTAAGTAACAGTGGAACATCAGCGTTTCATTGATTAAGCGTAAAAGTCACACCACCTAATTAGGTAAATAAATGTGCACACTGACTGGATGCCTAACCAGGTTAGCTGGGATGGATCAATGATCATGCTCATTTTTGAGTTGAACGTGCATCCTCAAACCGAGTAGCAGGAATTGTGATTAAACATTAAATCGACAAATTAAATGTGGTACGAAATGCATCCACGCAATACCTGAATGTCTCGTTGAACTTAATATGTTTCACGATATGTTAGAATGTCTGGTTTTTATTAACCTTACACATGTATATTGTGTTTACTAATGTAAGAGGTCCTCCAGGAGAGAGAATTTAGGCTTTACGACAATGAATTACCTGTCATACAACAGGCGGTGACATTCCTAACAGATGATGTTACGATCAAAATGCTTCATTTAAATGTCTTTCTCGACGGCTTTTGCTTACCCCTGGTGTTATTCGGAAGATATTATAGTGGTCATCCTGCTGAATTCCGTAAATTGGTATAGATATTATGTGTTTGTTTGAGTGTCCGGTATACAGTGGATGTTTTATACGAATGTCCATATAAATAGCTTGTAAGTAGCTTGTCTATTCAAACAACGAACAAAGTCTGATATAAACATTCGTATAGAACACCTTTTTAAAAATAATTTTGAATAAATCTACATGATAAACGAAAAAACATATTTATACATAAACGTTTACATATGTATAGTTTGAAGTAACTGATTTATGTGATCGCTTATTTTAAACACACGTAATGTTTAATTTTACTACTCTGTTTGTATGACAATTTTTTAACCTCCTTAAAAATTTGGAATACCCAGCGTAAGATTCATATCCACAAAGATAACCTGAGCAGAAACTTGCCATTTATCGCATAAAGGAGAAAATTATGCAGTTTAATCAATAGAGAAACGGGTTTCGGTTGCTTTTCTGACAGCTGCAAAGCCGTTACCGAAATCAATCTGCGGTATTGATAACACGGATTGCAACCGGGGTCAGTAAATTAAGAAATACGCTGCTTGAAGAGCTGATGCAGTAGTGAGACTACGTGGAACACGCTCACACACACACACACACACACACCACCCCACACACACACACATGAATTAATTGATTAAATGAATGAATCTAAACTGATGTTATATATGAACGCATCATATGAATGCATCATTTGCACTGGCGTTACTCATGTTCGTAGAACAATAGATGGGAATCCCTGCGATTAGATCCTTTTTTGTCTTCATAGGAGAACATGAAATAAACGGCAGCATGTTCATGGAAAAAACCTGCATCTTTACAGCGTTTATTTGTGCATAATGACTTTATTTCACTGGTTCGTTGTCTTAATGCGCAATATAAGGTGTCCGTGTTTTCAAAACTTATAACGCAAATTGAAACTAAAGTAATATTATGGTGCTTTTTGAACAAAAATCTTATACCACAGTCATTTGAAAACCATTTAATACTTACGATGGTGTAAAGTACCGGTAACGGTTCACCGTACGATTACCGTTTAGGGTGCTGAATCAGCTCAAACGCAACGAATCAATTTTATTTAAAGATTAACAGATATGTTTTTTTCTAATACGTGATATGAGTAAAATGTATTGATTATAGTCCGTCTGAGAGTCAGTGATGCGTCTAACCCGATGGCTGGATGTTAAACTTGCCCTGGGTGATGTGCCTTTATACAAACTTCCCCTCTCCAATTCTCAGTATAGCACAAGGTCCACCGCATTATCACACTTTGGAAATGCCGGGAAAACGGAAAGAAATAAGTGATCTTCAACTATTCTTTGCCCACTGAAAATGGCGAACATGCCCACATAATAAGAGTTCACACGGGCTGGCAGTGTGGAAATGGAAAACGTGTCTGAAATGTAAATATAGTCTGCAATGATTGATGGAGTAATAGGTTCAGAAATATTCCCTTTGGCTTTTTTCACCAATCAGTTGCTTGCATTAATGTTCCTTTGGTTACCGTGGTATTCGTATAGCTAGATGAGGCACTGTACTTAATGTGGTAGTAAGTTAGTTTGTTAGCAAGGTGTTGATTTGGGTTTTGTGTATAGCATTAACAAAATTTGCAAGCAGCGGCTCATTACTAATTGCTAAATGAAAACAATTGTCATGCAGAATCAATGGTACGGATGTTTTAGGACAATTATGTAGAGCAATGTTAGACAGAGTCCACGGACATTAGCGCTGGTTATGACGGGAAGACTCTCGGCATTTGTATACTGGCTTGTTAACGGTAACAAACATATATGTTATTTTGAAATGGTCCCATAAACTTGTTTGATTTAACAGATTTTTAAGTAAGGTGAAAAATATATGTTACAAAGCACGTATCTAAGTGCAGAATCCAGGGACACTTATTCACAGAAACATTGATATTGATCTATGTAATAATGGCCCACAGGAGCATTTACCTCGGTAAAAAATGTTTCAAAAACTTTGAACATTAATTATCAACTGCATGCGAGATGTGTCCCACAGTTAGAAGATCTGAGCAAGCGTTTTGCTTCCTAGGTGTTGAAATATCATATGCATTTACAAACCTGCTGACGAAGCCTGTCAATCCTTGCCTAAACACCAAGCTAGTAATGATGTATGATTGTACTGGTAGCTGGCAAAGGCTATAGACTTAAAAACACTATCGTACAAGTGTACTCGTACTTTTTAAGGTCGGGCTTGCAGAACGTACAAGTTTAGCAGATTCATTTGATTACACATAGGCTTAGTAGTGAAAATGTCACTAAAACAAAAGATTCTTTAAATTAAAAGTTTTTCAGGTCATTGGTATACTTAGCAAAGCACTATTCCAGTTCTTACCACTGGTATATAACATTTACTGCATGTCTCACATGCTGAAGAAAGAGTTGGACCTCTTTCTCGTCCAACTTCTTGTGTATGACTTAATACTTAATTTGTAAGTCGTTTATCTTTTATGTGTCATTATGAGTTCTGTGTTGTATCCATATTTTTGGCAGAATTTACCTTGCTGCTGGCCAATTTGGATTACAATCTGAACCATCAACCTTGAAAAGTGTCGGCATTATCTTTTTTGATAGTAAGACGACAGAGATTGATCTTTTTTGCAGCTGCTAGTCATGAAAACAGACTAGCTTTAACATGAGTTATATTTAAGATTCATTATGCTGAAAACGCGACGAAACTCCCGTTGTCGGACCTATGATTATTTGTTTGAAGATTACTGGTAAGAAATATCCTCGTTTGAAATAGTATACCATAAGATACCTGTAAAGCCACCCTCTCCTTGCCGTGCCATATGTACCCGTAGTAACTTGGACAAAACCGTTTTCAGCTAATTCTGTGTTGTATTTATTTCATCAGTTTTGCTGTGTTAAGTTTAGATGTTATTTTAAGAAACTATCATCGTGACATAGTATACAGTTAAATGGAACATATATCTGAACGTCTCTCTGTATTCTGAAACGTTTTACATATGGATCTTTACGTTTACTGTACTTAGCCTCGTTTACTGACATATTATACCGCACAGGTTGTTTAAAAACCCAAAGTGTCATGATATTCCTGGGGTTCATTGCTGACATTTCACTGTTTATACTCAGTAACTGCAAGTGATATCAGTGGCATTCCGATGGAAACGAGAGAAACCGAACATACAGTGGAACAGGTAAATGCATGCCAGTGTACAGAGATAGATCATACCATTTTGTATATATATATATGTCATGTATACAAGCGTGAGTACACGAAATTTCACCGTTAAAGGAAATAAGTATGTTACATGATTTTAAGTATTCCAAACCACGTGCAGTAAGTTGCACGCGATATGGAGTGCACACTCTTATGTATGACAACAAACAGTTCACGAAGGATTCATGGAGTAATATATTTTCGATTATCAAGGTGTTATAATTTTTAGGTTTCATAGTCATGGCTTTTGTTGTCAGGATGTGTCACACGTACAGGTACATGTGCGCGACTGTCAGTAAAGTATGGTTATACTCGAACAGTGCAACCATCCACTAGCACACGCATGTTTGGCAAAGTGCAGCACACTACAAGTACACGCAAGTCTTGGTACAGTGCAACCACCTACTAGTATAAACAGTTCATACATATACTTTCTAAGATATGCAGTCTGGATGAACGCTTAAGACGTTCGTGAATTTTATCTTTAAAAAGTTTAGCGATTTTGATGAAGATTGATATTTTTACCCAGTCGACAAAGCTTTTATATCAGACATTATTTCCAGGCCTATTTAGTTAGTTTCTAATTGATTAAAACTTTATTTGAATGCGTCTGATGCTTTCACCATTGACCTTTATGTTTATTAAGATATTCCCGGGTTGAACGAACAAAACCTCGACAGCTGTAAACACATCAAGAAAATATATATCATCCTTAGCAGTCGGTGTTACGTTTATTTGACACGTAGCTGGATTTGAATTTGAAAGTTACTACCAAACCACAAGCTACCAACTAACAGCGAAGGACGTAGTAGGAAAATGAGCATGTATTTGATAAAAACGTGCTAACGAGGTCACAATAAAACGCTGATGCTCTTTTGAATATACTGACAGGCAAGGTAGTCGGAAATCATCTTTGAGGTGAAACATTAAAACCAGTGCGTCAAGATAAACACGCACAAAAGTCGCACTTATAAACCTAAGCAGAAACATAAGCTATTATCAGTGGGCATCAGTGACAGAAGACGTATATCATTAGGTGGTAAGTTATGCTCTCGGGGGCGTATAGTGGGCATTAAGAAGGACGCGATGCAACATAAAATACTTAGTTTGTGGATATCGTATCGTCCTCGTCTTGTAAAATACCTTATTTAACTTGGATTAACCTTTAAATATAAACCCGACCACGCGTTTACAATTGAATTGAAAATAATGCTGTTTTGGAAAGTACCGGTATCTTACTTGCCAAGATATCCTGGAACGAAGTATTGTCATTATAATGCGCATTCCTGTAGTAAAACTGGTGCGCTTTCTGATATTGATGTAAGAAATTGTATATGATGTCGGATGGATAAGGGTCATGTATGATTTATAGCTGATTCCACAAATTTGCTTTTGTGAACCAGCAATGCATCAGTTGGAGAGTAGTTATGCGACCATTTCACTTTGACGAATGCGTTAGGGTAGACAGAAACACATTTTGTCTTCATGTCACTTGAGGTACAGTAGTGAGATGAGGAAAAAACTAGGCCAGCCAAAAATCCAATGGGCATACTATATACGGTACGGTACCCGTTAGGTTAAGCTCAGTGTGACAGCCACAAAGTAGATGCAGAGCGTGGATAGCAGTGCGGGCGGGAAATAGCAGCGTATCTTTATTTACTAATATCAACCTCATATTGGCGATATACATGTAGCTGCATGTACTTTCTGTGTATCCTTAAGTTTTGGCAGAAGTTTGTCAAAGTAGATAGTTTATTAACTTATAGTCTTACGTAAGGGGCGTATTTCACCTTCTTGCGATCAGTCTTGAGCTCTATCATACTGTACATGTTCACGTTTATAAATCTTTGGTACATGTATTGGCGAAAAGACATTTTATTAAATCAACAGTCAATATGTTAAACCCATACACTGATTTCTTAGGTCATTTGTACTATGCGTAGAGACAACAGTATATCTTTGGGTTTCTTTCCAATGAGTTAAATCACTAGTTAACAAACATTAATGAGCTTTGGACAAAACGAAGAAAATTAGCTGCCAAGTTTAGCTTACATAATCATAAACAACATCCTGATTAATGGAACCGAAAGCTTGAAGGTGATTAAATAAACGCGATGATCAATATATACAAATTACTTATATTTACCCTTGAGACGGTGTCCGTAAATTAACACAGGTTTGAAATGATCATTGCAGTAGGAATGCATGTATTTGGCCCTTCCGTTCATTCTCTTGGTTTGTATTCGGCATTGGATCATGTGTCATTATAAGTTTAGCTCCATCTTCCGATCTGTAGATAAGGTCGTTCAGACACTCATATCGGTCTAACTGCTTTCGTATTAATGCTCTGCATGTACCTAGAAAAATACGCTAATTACTAATACTGGCTTCTGCTAATTGGCAACTGGAAAAGTAATCTTGCCTTTTTCAATTATCGGTATTTAAAATAGGTTCAGAGAAGTGTTGATTAAAGCTTTGAGGAGTAGTTTCGAAACACTGTATCTACTTGTCCTTTGTGTCTAGGACACCACCGGATAGCTGAACGCGCAAGCGGTTGTAATATTGTCTGATTTAAGGTCACTGCAATCGGTAAGTTTCATCAAAACATCTCTCAGGTAGTAGATTTGTTTGCTCCGCAATATTATACACTTTCTGAATATTTGACTATTTAATGTCGTGATTCTGCAGTCTAATAGTGAAAGCAAAAGCCTTATTTCGCTTTGTTTTTTCCTAAGGAACACCGTAGTAATGCAATACCTACCTTATATTTTAAGGAAATGAAATATGTATTTTATGATATATACATGTATACAGTGGTTGAGTAGGCCTTTATCATTATGAAATCCTCCACACTAACTGTATAAGTGGCGCGTGTCGTATTTCACCCTAAGACATTGATTGGCTTATAAATACAAACCGAGGCCTGAATGGTTCGTATATCTCTCTTTATCAACAACGCTGTTGCACAATTCAAGGATTCTGCTTTTCAGATTAAACCAATACAGTTCTCCAGCGATAAACAACAGTTTCAAGCATCAGATTTTAAAATTTAACAGAATTTTAAATGAGGATTTCAGTCACGGAAGGTAACCCCTGACATCATGTTCCCTGGAACAATCTTTATTGGTACGTAACAGCCGGTACAATACGAATGCTTGAGGATCAAATATCGACAAAGGGTTTGTCGGTGAATTTGCATATATACACATTCTTTACGGAATAAAATGTGACACGAACGCCTAAAAGGGACCATGATGGTGCCAATGGAAAGATACGGATTTTGTGACTTAAGTTCGCCTCCCTGTTCTCCAGTCAGTGTAAAGGAGTACATAGAACGTGTGATGGTCAATGAGCACTGGTCTTGCTGGAGAGAGCTACTGATGGAGAGGTTGCAGATGGAGGTATGGTTCTGATTCACACACACACGCACACGCACACACGCACACGCACGTGGTGTAGTATTTAAATAATCAGGAACAATTGAAATTTGCGTTTTTTTAATTAATCTTAATTTTCAAATGTTTTAAAAGCACATAAGCGCGCTTTTGAAAAATATTAGCAAGATGCAACCATGGTGTTTTTTAATATTGCAGGATTTATATTTAGACTTTGTGGACGATTTTAGATCAAATATTGGAATTGTTTGAAACTACTGATCAATATTTACCTAAAAAGACAAACACTTCCATAACAGCACTGTGTAAGACGAGCAAACAGCAGTAATGATAACTTATGAAATGATTTGAGACTGCAGTAGAGTAATTACGAAGACAGAAAGTGAATGTGACATGTTATAAATGCGGTTAATATATTGTTTAACAGTCCACTGGTACTTAATGCCACATTTTCTATACTTGGCAAAGTAAATTGATTTGTGAAGTATATGCTGAATTTGATTTTGAAATGATTATAATTTTAAAAATGCCTCCGCGTTCCACTTGGCTTGGGAATGAATAGGGTTGCTGTTCACGTATCTGCACCTCATACATTAGCAGTATTAATAAAGATCATATGTCAATGTTCGAAGCACCTGCGTCATAATTATCGGGAAAAAATCCATTTCACCTGTTGCGATTATAGCGTTTATGTTTGAGATGTAACTAGACCCAAGGTAACTGTCTGCGAGTCTGATATCGTCACGTCCACCTGTGACGAGGATTAATTGATGTAAGGCAAGCTAAGTGCCGTTATTTCAATCTAGGACACGATAGTTGTTTCATCTGTCATTTAATCCTGAGTTTTTCCTGAAACTGTGGAGATATTCGCCAAAAGGATATATCATCAGAGACATAAACTTATACTGACGCACTGAAAGTACTTTTCATTCTATTTTTCAGCTTACATACATCATAAATTAAACGTTCAATTGCCCAGCCTATTCGGTGTTTCAAATAACGGCAGATCGCATTGAATTTTTGTGGAATTTCTCCTCGGCTAAATCAAATTTGGTATTTCAGTGCAAGATGACATGTGCCTTGTTATTATTACAGGCAGATTGTAGATGTGTCCGAATACATTTCAGTTTAATAATTAATCGCTTTGGTCTCTTCACTGATGCCCGCACATGACTATATGGTTGTTGATGGATGTGCTGCTTTTGTATGATCGATTTGTTGGTGTTTTTTTAATTAGTTGCGAGAAGGTAGCATCATATCTGTGCAGGAAAATGCCCTCGAATAATGGCGTTTGGATGGATGTACATTGTATATTATCATCATCATCATTCAGTGCCCTGCTGTTCAGCGTTGGCGATCATGTCTCTCCACACATCTCGGTCCTGAGTGGCTCTCAGCAAGTCAACTGTCGTCTCCAGTCCCGTCCAGGATACCAGACCGTCTGTGATTTTTTCCCGTTGTATATTATAGCGAAAGTAAATAAGTTATCTTCCTGCCGTTCAGTAAAGTTAATTAATAAGGCGCGTTGAACGGGGAGGCTCCATTTTAAAAGTATATTATCCTGGCTATTTAGTTGTCTTTCTCTCAAAGTGTAACTTGCTTCACTAAAAGGGACTTAGAGCACCATCCACCTCACAACTCGATGTTTTTGTTATATATTAGCAATTTAAACGTTTTAAGAAAGCAGTATAGTCATTCAACGGCAATTAATCCCAAAAAGCTTAATTTTGACAAACATATTTCCACTGAATCAATGTCAGATATTTTACATCATTTGCAAATTGTTTTCCGAGGAACTGAGAAAGAATATTAGGTCGTTGTGGTTTTAACCTATTAACTTGATTTATTTCGATGCTCTACCGGGAAGTGACAAACCCTTGTCTCTCGGAATGAAGATATATGGGTCTCTGTAGAGGGTGTGCATTGACGGATGTATCAGATAGAAGGGGTGCTGAGATTAGTGCTTCTGTTAAACAGCCATACACAAATATATGCTGTATTTGATGAGTAACAAAACTCCAATGTGTAAAAACATCACTGAAAACGGCAAAACTATGAGTGAAGCGATCAGATGAAAACATGCATACCCCCCTCCCCCCCAAAAAAAGCAATAAAAGTTTTGTCTTAATTTTTTCTAAGCTCAGTGATAATAACCGCAACTAACGGCTTGTTTTTTCATATATGCTACAAAGAACATTTTGATTAAACATTGTAGTACGTTTCTTGAGATAAGGCATGATACCTTTCAGAGCTTTGTATGGAGCAGATGTAGGACTTGACATTAAAAGATAATATATTGAGGTCATGTTTCACTTCTGTAAAGGTTTGATATTAAGGACAGCATTTCATCAGCTGTAACTTGAAGCGTGTTCATGAGATCGACTTAACCCTACATTCTGACGTAGATACATGTACACCATGTGCTTTTAAGTTGGTTTACCTTTGTTGAAATATGGATTGTCGTAATATTCCCGGGATAAAAGACTCCCAACATTTGATTGAACCTGATTCCTTGACAGTGACACAGTTACTGCAAGTGATAGAAGAACACATATTTCATCTGCAGGAGGATCACGATGGAAAATCGACCCACTTAGTTTCGTTTGTCAATCATCATGATTGATGTGTTTACAGTTTCCTAAAACTGCAGATCAACAAAGCACTTAATATTCCGGCGTTTATCTAGTGCTTAAATTTAAAGGCGCGTATGTGTGATGTTCATTCACTGACGAAGTGGAATGTTTAGTTCAATCTTGTTTTATAGCCATGGACTCCTTTTTCAATTCACATTTAGATTAACGCATCTATGATGTATTCCTTGAACTGGTACAAGACCTGCATGTATGGGGATATTAGGACGATTCTTCCGTTGACAGTGCACATAACTGAATTCGTAGACTTAAAAAGCCTAAGATAAGGAATATTACTGTATAATGGAACATTTTCCAAAGACGTGCTTAAATGATAACGAAGCAAATTTGATTACGAACGTCTCAATCTCCAAACAAGCATTCTCCCTGCATTTATTTGTACCGTATACAACATCACACATTCAGTAATAGGACAGTGATATATTGCCACAAGCCTCCCTGTTCACTAGGAGGTTTCCAGTAAACGTTAGGAACGCCAAGGTTAAAGCCAAGGGCAATATGATCAGAGGCAATTAAGAGGAGGTATACAGGTAAAGCGTTGATAATAATGGAAAGGTTGCCCTTCTGTTGATAATTTTTCCGGTTTACCTTGGCTAATAACTCTGTTATCGAAAATCAATTCCTATTGATTAAAATTATCCATAATAAAAAGATCTCCTGAAAAAATTGAGGTGGTTGACTGTTGACTGAGAGCTACAGTAAATGAAAATAATAACATAATTAATATATTGCTGCTGTATTTGTTCCTGATTATGAATGAAAACACTTTAAGATTATATATTTTCTTTACAAGCATTCTAAAATTTCATAGTTAATGTAAAATGAGCCATTTAAAATAAAAAAAGAAGGCAAACCACACAGAGCCACCCTGTTGGTGTTTAGAAATAAGTAAATAAAAGTAGTAAAAATAGTGTAGTGCTCTCGATCTAGACTACATTAAAAGTAAAACTGAACAAAATTATACAGTATTTTTCATAACCCTGTTGCAAAAAAAAATGAAGCATTTTGCATATATTCGATTTTCACTTACGATTTGACTTGTTTTTCTTTTCGTACTACAGCTCATACACAAGAGAAGAAACCATATCCCTAGCAAAAAAACAATTTATAATTATGTTTCGCAGATGACTCCTGCGAAGTCTTAGAAATCTACATTTCGAATACCACAAAGCAGCAGGTACAAAATAAGAAATGGCCGTTATTCCTACATGTAATATTTATTTCTCAGTGTACGTTCCTGGGCTTCCGAACGGCCGTAGCACCAAAACATCCACACGAAGTCGCATAATAGAGGTGAGGTAACCCATAGTGACATTGTGGTAGATTGTTTATGGCCAGAAACAAGACAAGGGCAATAACATTTCTCAGAAAAAGGGATCTCAGAAAGCAACATACCTGGTTAGTGACATACAGTACGTCAAAAAGTAAATCATATTTCGGCAAACTTTTTTTTGTTATAATTATGAACTGTTTACCGGTTGTATTGTGATTAGGACAAACCGTTAGGCTGTACATGCCTAATAAAAAAATGCCAACTGTAAATATACATCTAAATTGAAGGGCAATACTTTTATAACATATCTGTCTTAGCAGATTGGTGGAACAGGGGAAAGAGGTTAAAGTGAAGATATGTGGAACGGGAAAGGTGTCACCTGAGACGGGTCCTGCTCTTCTCCATCTATAAAAAACCTCCCTTACATCAAAAATAGGGATATCCATAATCAAGCTGATATTCATTTTGTTGCATGTAAACAGTGATCAGTGCATCTGTCGGTCCTATAAATGTCCATGGTCCAAGAGGCACCTGACCTCCCTTCGGGGCCATGTTGAATGACTGAATAAATCCAAAACTAGAAAATTAAAATTGTGCAAAATATTATGATTGAAAAAGAATCTAATGAGCTGAAGCACGTACAAATGTAATTATTTCACGAAAACACCCGGATCCGTGTCTTCATAACACCGGGTTATCTATAATGAGGCTAGGATGAAGATTAAAACGCAATAAATGTTTGACGGTGTAAAAAGTGCAAGTGTTGTTTTCCCTATCCACGTTTCGACCAGGACGGGGAAGTACTGCCTACGATCGGTTATAGTTTTAGGCTGAGGTAAATCAGCTTGCCTGTTTGGTTCGACACTGGATACTTGCATTCATATCTTATAATATATATTTGGTCTTGATCAATTTTTCAATATGGCAGTGGTAGTACGATAGGTTTGTTAAATTGATTGAAGAGTGACTCCTATTTCTCTCCATTTTGTGAGTATAATGTCACACACAAACACACACACCCACACATTAAATTAATGAGTGAAGAAAATATATTTGCCATGCGTTTGTCCTCCAAAATAGTGTTATTACCACGACCATCACCAACACCACTACTACTACTCGCTTACTTTTAATAAAATGAGAAAAATGTTAAATGGACCTACCTGTATATGTTGAGAATGAGTGTTGGATAATCTTTAAAGTCAGGTGTTCGATATGAAATAATTCTTTTGAATTTCAAAATCGTCTTAGATCTATAACGTTACGTTCATATTTTGACATTTATTAAGGCAATGACCATAACATACCAAAACTAAATACTTTTAAATGCACTCGTCCACTATTTCTTTGTGTTCTTACCAAAAGATACCAGGAAATAGTGCTGTGGTCGCGATCTAGACTACTTAAAAGTAAAACTGAACAAGATTGTTGGTACATGCCCAGGAGGCGATGACGCCTCTCTGATCCCCGGACTGATATCCTGGGTCCGCCCTTGACGTATAGGTGTCTGTTGTTATTAGTTGTAACTCAAAGTTTTGGATTTCATTCAAGAATGTTACGTGTTGTTACTTGCTTGACGAGGTAAAAAAATATTGTTTTATGAAATGCAAAACTACGGTGCTCCGGGCGTGATGACTAGATGCCCGATTTACATCCTCATCTTGGTTAATGTGAGTAATGGAGGACCAAACTCAGAATCCACGTAACTATGTAGTATATCTAATGGAGTCAGATGCTTACAGTGATGCATACTCTTTAATGTTTTGCCGTTACCTTTCTTGATGAGAAGGGGAATTTAAATTGATTTGCAACACTTCTCAGTTTAATGTTTGTATCATCCTACAGTAGAAAGGAAAATATATGCTTGATTTAAATCCCAAGACTATTCTGGTGCGGTAGCTTCATGTTGAACTTTGATGATCAAATAAAACGTCAGAAAATAGATTGGTTGATCACCGGATGTTTTGTATCAGTCATGGACAGGTCAAGCAAAATGACGCTCTTGATGGATTTTCACTTAAAGGGATAACAACTGTTCGCAAGATATCAATATTTCACTATCAATACACTGCAATCAACTGACAGAAATAAAATAAAATCTATTTTACCACCAAAACAGCAGTTAACGCATTTATTTTGGAATTTGTGCTTGCCATCACATCACGTGTCCTCCATATATGGCTACACTCTGTAATAATCTCTTAAAAAACAGGGACTAACTTGGAATGTGGGAATGGATTCATTAACCATTGGGAAGTATGGGGAAATTTTCCTTTACCCCAGGAAAATTAATTTTTTGTCCAAAATGAACAATTGTTATCCCTTTAATATATCAAGCTCTTGCAGTAGTATACATACATGCAATAATTATCATTGTTATGACGGGGCAAAATGGAGTTCGAATTAAAGGGTAGAGTTTTATATAATTCCTTCATTTCCCACACATGTATGCGATATATGGCACACCCCTACTGCTCAAGCTTTCTCTTGCCCTCCAGAGTGGGAGAGCTTTTATTTTATTAAAATAATCAAAAAATTGGCTTATCGATCTCTATAGCCACCAAACGTGAATGCACGGACCAAAGATAGAGCAAACCACATCTTTTTCCATTTCCATGTAGCATAACGGTTACTGCGTTCGGCTGCCTGCGGTGTTTACTGGACAGTGGTATCGGTGTTACGAAACTGAGGGTCTGTGTAACAGAAAGTTCGCCGTCCATATAGTTATAATGGTTAGGGTTAGTCTGACCTACGTGGGTCAAAATCTAGGGCGAGGCTTACCTGTACAAATGAATGGGAGGTAGACTCTCTGTCATGGGGGAATCTCTGTCACGTTACACCGCAAGGACTGCACGCAGCTGCTGTTGCTGGTTACCGTTGATTTCAGGTGTTATCCTAGTGTTATCATCGCGGTTAACGATAGTATTATAGCTAATGTGTTCGCAGTGTAGAACTGGCCAAATATTATTGTGAACCGCGTAAAATCTATCACTCTCCAATAATTAAGGTCACTTAAGTCATTAAGTACAGGGTAACATTTATCTATGCCATTGCTTAGTTCTTTTGGCAGTTTGTAACAAATGTTAAACATAATCGTACTTTCACAAGTCGGTCATTTTTTTTTTTTTTTTTTTGTTATTGATGTTTTGTTTTGTTCTTTTCAGTCATCACGTTCAAGCAGTGCTGCAACGTCAGAAGAAAGTGATGAAGGAGACGAAACACGAAATGCGCACGAAACACCCTTGCCAATTCTCCGACGCGGCAGAAGAGCGGCGATTTTTGAAACTCAGGTTAGAGACGACGATTGATTAGAACGGCAAATTGTGGGATAACTGATGCCATATCCTGAAGTGATTTAGTAAGTAAATGAGAATGCAGACATTCATTTCCTTCAAAATAGCAAGTGATAATTGAAGAATGACAGATTGCCATTTTTCTTTCATTTCAGGAAATTGGGGACACATCCCCATACATATCGCCTGCAGAAGAATATACAGATGACGAAGACGAAAGGTACCTAAATTTTTTCTGCTTTAAAATACAAACTCATATTTTATATATATTATTCATTTTCTTTGTATGTTTGCCCCGATAAATCCGTATTATGGCATTTAATTAGTAAGTAATTCACGAACATGAGACATCTTTTTAAAGCAAATCTCTCTATTCCATTTCCTATCCACCTGCAGTAGTTAACATTTTGAAATAACACAAAGGATGTCTCTTCCTTCATCTGTACACGTGAACAGCACTGCTGGCCTTTTTTATGTACGGGCATATCGTGCACTTTCAAAGATAACACCATAAGTCTCGACCTGTTTTTTTAACTTGCAGAATTGATGAGAATTCATAAATACAGGTCGAGTTCGAAAATTAGCATAATAAAACATTTTTTTAAAAGGGAAACTGTTTTTATCAAATATTGTACTATATAATGCAGATAACACATTTCAAGGAAAACCAATGGGCCTATTGTCTTCAAACTTACAGGACTGCTCAATTTTACTAAAATACAGGTCGAGTTTGAACATAAGCTTGATAGGCCATTTTTCCAACAGTTTCGCTTTTTTTTCTTGAAAATAGATGTTTGACCAAAAGTCATGTGGATATTTCGAATGTGACCATATATGTGACCTTTGCCCTATATTTCAAGGTAAAAATGGGCCTAAACTTTGTGAAAATTTAAATTTTCTGTGGAAAAATATTAGTTTTTGCTGGTTTGCTTTGACACTATGGTGAGAAGTTACACTTAGGGTCTCTTTTCATCATCTTGAGTTTGGGGCCAATCGGTGCATTTTCCCCGGGAGAAGCAGCCACTACTTGCCGAAAGGTGCCATTTGGTACTAGTTTAGAACTATGATTCAGCTGGTCAAAATTCTAATTACAAGAGGGGACCAGAAATCCACTACTGCAGCCCATATATCCCCAAAACTTGCAGAGATACACCCATAGTTTCTGTTAAACTTGAAAAGAAAATCATATATTGGGCGTATTATGTGACCTTGAATTAGACATTTGACCTACTTTTCTACAAAAAATGCACAATCTATATTACTAGACCCTATTTCTCCGCAAGTCAAACAGATACATCCATAGCTACCATCTAACTTGGATGAGTTTCCGTGTGAAGCATCATGTAAAATTGCATCAAATTTGACCAAATAACCTATTTTGTATATAAGTATTTGCTTTTATGTCTGTAAATTGTACAGCTTTGTTGCTTGTATTGTGTTATGTCCGAAAATATCTCGAATAATGAACTGATTAAATCAAGTCAGAATGTAACTTAATAATAGTCTTTTCCGTTGCTGCCGATTTGAATATGACAGGGAATATGGGTACATTTCTTCTTTCAAAATCCACACTTAAGTTAATCCCATGACGACGACAAAAGGTTGATAAATTGAAAAAAAAACTGTGGATCTAAGATAACTGCATTTTAAAAATTGATTAAACAAGAAGTCGTCAAATGTTCAAGATGGTAATTTACCAGAAGGGACATTCTAAGGAGCCACATAATTTTAATTTGCTGTTTGCATGGCGTTGTTTCGACAAGGTAGTATTGTGACGTAGAAATGAGATTGTATGCCCCTTTGGTTGTTCTGCTTTACTTTCTGGCCCCAAACAGAAGACACACGTGTAACTCAAATCGAATCTTAACCGATAACCCCAGGGTATTGCACTTTTCCAATGGTTTCCCATTATCGAAAAGGCAAAAGACATATTTTCTTAGTTTAGTGTATATCCGAGAGATGCATTATCTTACCCTCCTGTCATTGAAGTAGCACCGCCCAATACGGAAAGTTAAAATGGTTTGAATCTAATAGACCCTCTGACAAATTCAGATTGGATTTTGCATGGAAAAGTAAGTGCTGGCTTCTAGAATGTGTCGATCACTGTTCTAGCCCTTTCCCAAGTCTAGAATTAACTGACAACTGGCTCTTACAATCATTAAGTAAGATCACATTCAGAATCTGTATTTCTTCGACATGCTTTGGAACGTAATCTGTTCTGTAAGCCTTATTTCTTGCATAAATGCATAGTCTACAGAGTAGACGGGCCATGCACTTTTAATTTAGTCAACTTAGTTCAGAAATAAAATGAACATCAACCCCAGATATTTGTATTATTTAACTTACGAAAGTGCAGATGATCTTATCTCTAGAGTATGTCACTTTATATACCCAGTGTGATTTTCTATTATCGTTTAAAAGTTTAATATAGTGACTTGGATTTCAACAACCATTATAAGTAATATTGTATAACTGTAATTTTAAGTAGGTCCTGAAACACAGCCCTCATAGTAGTCACCGTCCAGCAGAATAAATAATCAGACAAGCACATAATAGAGAGTGAATTAAAAGTGCAATGGTTAAAGGACAGACATGTTACAATAAACCTGAATAGGAAATATATTTAAATCAAGAAAGATAACCTTTGACATCCTTTTGGTTTAATGACCCTTAATTATCTTTCTGATTATTTTGTTTTTATTTTTTTATTTATTTTATTTATTTATTTTTTTTTACGGAGATGAAACATCATATTGCGGATTCGATATTGATTCTGATGTGCGAGTAACGAAATCGGAAGAAGGGCGTCTATTTATAGATTAATCAGGTTATTATGTGAACGTTTTGTATCTACTTTTAATGGAGACAACTGCAGATAGAGATGTATCATTTCATTTACCCCGCCATTCTTTAAGAAGACGGTCTAGCATATGTTTATATACTATCATTGGGCAGGGATGGTTGATAAATTATGCAGGTATGTGTGAGGACAAATACTGTACGAGATCAAATCTAAATAACATCAAGGACAAAAAGATTTAATGTTGTTACAGTCCCTTTCCTTACTAGCACTATGGCGCCGTCTCTGTGTCTCGCAGTTGCAATCTTAGAGAGACGAGCAAAGAATTATCTAATGAACCGTCGTGTCTGTTTGGCGTCTGCAAGAGCTTCACTGTACGATAATCAAGCCTTTATACATGATAACGTCCAATACCGACAGCTTTGACGTCAGAAGTGCAGAACCGCTGAACCGTTGTTTTACTTATCATCTCATGTTGAACAGAAATGAGTGACTTTGGATTGATAGAAGGTGATTTCTGTGGACGCTTTACGGACTTTCCACCTCATTTTTTTCTCAAAGAAGATCAATAGAAGCCACGAAAAGGAACATGTATGCATGATATTTTGTGCAATGCAAAACTTACGTGTAATTAGCCGGAGGGCCATGAGCTTTATACCTTCACAGGCGGAATTACCTGACATATCTGTAATAACTGTAATATAAAACAAAAGAAGCCACACATGTACATGGTCAATTTTAAACTATAGAAACTATTTCGTGGTATTTATTAAATAGTGACCCATATTACAATTGTCGGTTATGAAACTGTTATCTTTATGAATGTAATTATTGACTTAACAATTTCCTAAAATCACGATGAAAGTATTCACAATCTGATTTTAGGTGGGATGTAAAGTTTGTTTTTTCAATGTAAAGTGTTTTCGTTTTATTCCAAGTCTCTGTTCCTAATGAACAGTAGCCTATCAGTCTCTCCGAAATCGACCCTTCTTTAATCCGGGCGAAAAGATTGGATACTCATATCACAAACGTCGTTAACCCATTGCCCTACATGACAGGCACGGAAATCACGTGTTCAGAACGAACAAACTGCCAGCACCTTTAACTGACGAAAATACTTGAGTAACACTATGGCATAACGTACCAGTTCAATGTATTTCAAGAGGAAGTGTTTTTTGGCTTTCGTTGCCTAGGTTTCATGACAGAAATACAAGCAGAATCGCAGGATATCTATGTAATTGAGCACCTCAATGAAAAAACAACCAGTGAACGCAAATTTTCTACATCAAAAGTTATTTGGTTTCAATGTAAATAGGGGTTTCTAAAGCAAGTCCATTGGCGGGAGCTGGTGATTATTGGCAGTTCCATTGATTCCATCAGCTCTCACTGCAAGGAACACATACTTGTGATCAAGGCGAGATCAGTCTTCATTCCAGGCTTAAGAAAGGCACTGTTTGCTGGATTGTCAGTGTTCTATTAGCTCGGATTTGTTTCACTGTAACGCATCAGCATCTTACTTCGAATTTTTTGCCATGTTTTGCAGCCCGTCGTTACGACGTCGTAGACGCAGTTCTTTGGGGGATCTGCCTTCAGACACGGCTGAGGGAGCACCAAAGTCTCCGCCTTCAACTAACCACGCCGAACATCGGAGACATAGGAAGAAGGTGTTAACAAAGAGAAACACGATTGCCGATTTTGGGTTACCACGATCCCAGAGCGGTTCGACGCAGAGTCTAAATCAAAATGAAGGTATTTATCACATCCGTCTTTGAAGGACAATTATATTAATTTGCCTTTGTGTGTCCCATTGGTGTTATAACTGGTATATATGAAATGTTCATCTTAAATATTTAAATATGTTTTGAATAAAACAGTTCGACCAGATGTCACTGCCATGTTTTACTCCCCTCACCTTAGTGAAGCGAAAACATCTTAGAGCTCTTTCAGCACAGCGGACTAACAGATCTGCAGATCAAATATGGCCACACATTTAAAAGCTTGCCGCTTAATTCCCGATAAATAGATTCCCCGCGGGGATCACGCAAAAAGCATGGAAGTGGGTCGGCCATATTTTATCCGCGTGTCTGTTAGTTCTCTGTTCTGAATGCGCGCTTGCATAGCGCCTGTATAAGAACGCTGTTGAATACCACATCCATCATACCGCACGTCATGGGATGATGTGTAAGCAAAAAGTGATAAGGTTTCATGGTGAGATATTTTGCAAAGATTAATGTTGCTTTTTTCTAAGATAATGTGTGTATAAAAGCGCATTGAGAACAGCGGACTAACAGATTCGCAGATCAAATATGGCGGCCCACTAATAAGCTTGCCGCTTAATTCCCGATTAGACACTGTATAAATTCCTCACGGGAATTACAGAACATGCATTCAAGTGGGTCGGCCTTAGACTGCTAAGTATCCACATAAAATAATAAACCAATTAAGAATATAGTGAAAGTATGGCACAAAATTGAGTGACGTGGCGATCCACGACAGTCAACCTGCTGAGAGTGGATGGTGATGGTGATGATAATAAAACTTAAAATTCTATTTAAATACAGTGTCTGCTTTGTGAGGCTTCAGAGTAGACAGATGATCATGTATTTTGATTAGGTCAGCTGGTGATCACATTTCACATTGAAAAGATGAAAATTAACCTTTAATGTTTTTCGTATTGCATATCAAGCTATCAATCAATAAAAAAAAAACAAAAAACAAAAAGTGCAGTCAAAATGTTTTGAAATCCCGAAAAGGCAGATGGTCTTATCCCTAGATTACATGACTTAAGGTACTCATATAAATTCTGTCTACTAGCCCTGGCTTTCTCAGGGATGTGATTACTTTGTTTTTATCATTTAAAATATACTGTGACGTGGATTTAATTCTTGTCAGTCTAGGTGAGGTTGAAATGTATGAATGCTTGTGTGTGTACGCACCAGCATGTACGTATTCTAACAAGGGTGGCAAGGATACATATTTCACTATTTTCTTTGGAAATAGATGTAATTACAGGGAGTTGTAAATAATCATCAAAAAATGACATAGAGAAAATTTCTAAAAAAGAAAAATAAAAAATGTCAGTTAGAATTAGAGCTCTAAAATGTTACATTTCCCGACCCTGAAATATGTAAGTCGAAGCAGGGCTATATCACAAGAACGGAGAATAAACCTAGACATAACTGAATTGTAGTTTTATCGAAGGACAGTGAGAATCTCTTGAACTTAAGTTGCCTAAAATGAGGTAGTACTAACCAGAACAGGTACTAAAGGAAATTTGTGAATGAGCAGAGGCAATCAGGTGAAATTTCAAGCTCACATCATGAGAAAGGAAGATCTAAACCATTTAGCAATCACTGACAGAATAGAGGGGAGGAGAGCAAGGGGTAGACAACGCTCGTCACTCACAGGGAAGTCACACCAAAGAGTTAAACAGTTAAGAAAAAAACTACGTAGATTCATGACCTCCAGCGTCTGTATGGAGATTGCACCTCAAAAAGAGGGATATGTGTTGTAAATTAGCTACTTAACTTCAACAACTGCTTTAATTATTCTCCAATTTGTAATGCGGAACTGTCTTTTCTTTCTTTCAGATGCAAAGAAAGTCAAATCTCTCTCATTGCTCAAACTGGTAAGTTGTTTTGACAAAATATACGATTCACCTCGACCAAAGAAATACAAAAGTGTTCATATTTCAGATTGAATACCGCGTAAAAAGCTACTTAATCATGTGGCAATCAAAGACATTACCAGCCAGTGTGCAAAACTCAGTTTGATGAGACAGTTGAAACCTCGAATCCAAGCAAACCAATAATTCACAGAATGGGAAAAGATACAATGATCTATAGGCTTAATTAAATACTTCGTTTACATGCAGCACCCAAAGTTGTTATCGATATTCCGTAATTTCATGTCGGCACTGAAAGGTTAACGAGAAATTGTGTGATAAATATGTCTTTGGGGTAGTTACATTTTGTGACGTGGGGACTTGGCATGTTGCCTTTGTTCTTTCTTTACACTTGCCACATAATTTAATTTTACTTATAGGCAATGCATTGATTGTAGAAATATCATTTTTTTACAATAAGGATATTGCAAAAAAAGTCTGTTGTAATGCCTACTTGAATACATTGGCTTTTAAATAACCATGAGTGTAATTAGATTTTCTGTCGAGTTGTCCATTATTACATTCCCATACCAGAAGAATAAGACTGGATTATTTTGAATTCCCAAGATCCCATCTTTCCATACACATACATTTAACATAAACTTTAATTAAACTCGGTTCTGACACTTTCCCCACTTACATGTATAAAGTAACACGAATTCTATTGTTGCTTTTGTTGTAGATTGATAAAAAAAGAAGCAAAACCCTTGCAGCATTCGAGGAAATGTTGAGCAAGCTCAAGCCATCCGAATTTAAGGACAATACATTAATTCGGTATAAAGTAAGTAATTCACTAACTTTTAAATACACACACTGGAATGAACTGACAAATACCAGTAAACTGTGAATGGCAATCGAGTTTCAAAGGCAATTATTTCAGATTCAACCAATTCATGCTATTCAGACAACCCTTACCAGTTGTGGAGTCATCCTGTAGGAGAATTAGAAACAAAATGAATAAATACATGAATAATGATAAATATGTTTTGTCCATTTGGGCGTTTGTAACCTCAAAGCAGACAGGTGTTTCTAGCGTGTTTGCAGGAATGGCTGTTGGCGTGCGTGGCTTGGCCTCGGCATATAGTACATGATAACGTACATTTATGATATATGTGGATCTCTATATAGCTAACAGTTAAGTGTAATTCATAGAGGAAATGAGTTGGCCAGTTATAAGGCGTAGTTAGCAGCATCACAGCATACATTTCGCACCTGTTTTGTTCTCAGCAAGAGTGTTATTCGCTTGGGTGAATGTTTTTCTTTAAATGATTTCTTAGGCCACGTTTTTAGCTGATTTTCCATTAGTAAGTGGCGTTATGAAATGGTATCGTTTTTGGCTAATCTTGGTTTTGCAGGGAAAATAAGAGTTATAAGTACCCATTATCTAACTACATCATGTACCACGCAACTATCTCGTGTTTACTTTTGGCGTCTCTTTATAGTTGAGGTACATGGGTTTTAACGATTAACCATCAACAAAAAAAAAAGACTCCTGTTCCGTTTAGGAAAAGTAATGTGCACCGCATGAATGTCTGTACTGCGTAGTTCAATCAACCTTATCATCAACCATGCAGATTCTAAAATATGACCTGGAAATAGCATTATTTATTTATCAACGAATCCAAACTGTTCATCGCTAAAAACCTTCACGCTCTTATCGAAGGCGTGATGGCTAAGGAATTCAATTATTTAGTGCTTTTAAAGCAATGGTTGGAGTTTCACACATTCAGGGACTATTACCTTTTTCCAGTGGGGAAAGTCATCGCCTTTGGATAACGGAGCTAAAAGAGATAATCGCACTTAAAGCATACAGCGAAAATGTTCTCCAATGCCACAGTGGTAATTGTCTGGATGGGGAATCAATTTATCTTATCTTGGCTGTCAGAGCGATGTCTCCGTCTGTGTCAGCATTTTGTCACCCGGACTGGAGAAGAATTAATGCCTTGGTATACACTTTTTCTCCCCCCCCCCCCCCTCCCCACAGTGTCAGAGGTTTGACGAGAACTCTCTCTCTCTAAATCCATACACACGCGCCGCCTCTTTTGATTATCTGGGGTTATATGGAAAACACCATGCTTTGGTCCTTGAAATAAGAGAACAGTTACTATGAGTTATCCAATTACACCTAGGGAGCTGACAATCTTACGCCGTTGCACAGATAGTTATATTTACAGTCAGTAAGGTGAAACTTGGGCGATTTATTCGAACGCCTTGAAATATTCCACCAATATAATAAAAGGGAAATGGGAATTAACATGTCAGTGTTTACAGACACTGCGTCTGGACATAAAGCCGTCACCTGCGCTTGTTTCAGCCTTTGCTGTAGCCGTGCACTATCCCGAAATTTTTATTCGTAAAGCAAATAAGAGGGAAATTTATAGGATTGAATACTGTTTTTTCTTTGATTATGCAATTTCATATATAATAGACAATTTGAGAGAAAGTGTGGACAATTAAATATTCTAACGGGTTGAACAAGATTACTTTGGTCCCGTCATTCATTGTAAGATATAGGCATTTTGTTAATATACTGATAGTGCAACATGTATTTATCATTTTAAATGTGTTTTTTTGTCATTGGTTCCATTTTGGCATTTGTATGTCTGTCTGTTTGGTTTTGTGGCACCTGACTTCAGTGATACGTGTCAATAAAGTGATAAATTGCTTAGTGTTAACATGTTCGAAGTCAAAGCAATATTTCCCACTTGACGTTGGACTAGTGTACAAGTTTATATCAGCACTCACCAATGCGAAGTATGTATCAAGTTAACCTTGTTTATTGCCACTGTTTTCATTAATTGTAATTATATTATTACATTAATTATTTTATTGCATTTCGTACCATATTATATAACCGTCTAAAATGTATGAGTTCTAAGTGCTGTCTAGTAGGCCTGCCATCAAAGAAAATGTAGACGTTACATGTAGATACAAAACCCGTTTCACCTGGTTGCGTTATAGGTACTGCAGTTTTTAAATATAGACAGCTAGAACACGTAGTTTGTCCCAGCCTCCCCCCCCCCCTCACCCCAGCCCCCTTCATTCTGTTTGATTAAGTGTAGTTCTTTTAGTACAAGATTTATGTTCACTGCTCAACAAACCTTCCAGGACTTACATTGGTCAGACCTCATTGCCAGTACTGACAAATCAACTGGGGATTCTCTACCTATACCAGAGACAGAGAGGAAGAGGAGAGAAGCTGTGTGGGAGCTTCTCAAAAGTGAATGTGTATTCCTTGTCGACCATCTCATGGTGCTAAAACACGTAAGTACCAATCCATCCAGTTCCTGTCTCTGATCTCAGAGGGGGCTAGTACAGAATTTTGGAAACCGTTGTAGTTTGCGCTATACTGATATTGTATTTAAAGGGAAAATATCTCTTCGTATGATATCCATTTTCACAATAAAAAATGTAACAAAATCCTAGAAATATAATAAATTCTATTTTACCACCAAAACTGCGGTTATCGCAATTATTTTTGGAATCTAAGCCTTCGATCGGACCACGTGACCACCAAAGATGGCTATCCTCCGTAATAATCTCTAAAGAGATTTATACAAAAAAGTGACTAACTTTGAATGTCGGAAGGGATTCATTAAGTTTGGGAAATTGTTGTTTACACCAGGAATATCAATTTTTGGTCAAAATGAACGGTTTTTGTCCCTTTAAGCTGGATTACAGAGGACAATACAAACGTATAAACTGAAAAAGACTAGGAATTTTCTAAAAAGAAACAAGATTTCAAAGCAGGGGTAAATATTTAAGCTTATGCGAGTTTCATTTCTGTCTGTATATCTCTTGTACTGTACTGCAGAAAATGAATGTATGTTTAGTCTAGAGCGAACGAGTCTATCGTAATGCCCCTATTTCACACAGACCACGAATTCCACGAATGGCCAGGAATTGACAAATTTCAGGATTCGTGGTTGAATCGTAATCAGTTCGTGAAGTTCTTAACAGATTCGTATATAATCGTAGTCAGTTCTTGGAATTCTTGATCAATCGGGAATTCGTGGCAAAAATTTTGAGCTGTTCAAAATTTTGGCCACGAACTCCCGATTCCAAAAAATCGTAGTGAATTTCTGGACTATATTTGTGCGATTCCAGCCGAATCCCACGAATATTCGTAACACTATCGCACCTGTATCGCATCTGAATCGTAGAGCGTGTCGAATTAGACCAGAAAATTGGCAAAATAAGACGAATCCTCACGAATCCTGAAATTTGTCAATTCCTGGGGATTCGTGGTCTGTGTGAAATAGGGGCATAAGATGCGCACCCGTAGTTCTAGTCAGAATCTAACTGAATTTATTCTGTTCTGTTACCTACCGAATTAAGCTCTTTGATATCTCTGTATTTGGTAAAGGAATGAAATAAAAGTACTATCGAGAATTAAGATCGATCGACACACAGACTGAAATTACGGAAAATAAAGTGAAATACTAATGATACTCATTTTCTTTCCCTCAGTTTAATCGAAAGCGATAGGTTCATAGAGAGCATACAGAGGCCATGCGTTTTGTTATTGACAGCACGGAAAATAATTCAAATAAAAATTCCAGCTAGTTAGACCCATACATTTAGTCAGTAAATACTCCACAGGCAAACTCTGGCAAAATCGTTAGTCTATCCATTAGTTGCCCATTCTGTAAAACTACACTGATATGAATGAAACGATTCTTGGGGTGTAATAACATCATCGTTATATAACAGTTTTATATCCATTGCAGTGTTTTATGGAACCTTTGAAAAAGGTCCAAGTAGAAGGTTTCTTGATGTCAGCTGATGTCCAGGAGCTCTTTGGTAATTTAGACGAACTGTGCTATGTAAGTATTAAGTCTATTTCTGCAACAAGTTGATATTTTTGACCATATCGGGAAAAGCTGCATGTTTTAATTAACGTGTTTACGCCGTGGCACTTTCGCTAAAATAACTGTATTTTGCTAAACTTTTTTAATCTGAAAGTTTAAGACAAATTGTGAATTGCGTTTTTGTTTACCTGTCCATTTTATCCACACGTCATTAGAGATAGAAATGACACAAATATTTCACTAGAAATAATAATTTTATTTTACTACCCTAACTGCACAAGGTAGGTTTGGTCATCCTTACTACACTCTCTCATTTTCGAACATTAGGTGAGTTATACATTCTGCAAAGACTTCCTGGCATCTCTGCTCAAGGACATGGGGCCCACGTGTTTTGGTAGCACAGCCGCGTTAATAAGTGCCTTTGAAAGGGTAAGTAGTTTGCTGTTTTCTAGAAATCACACTTATTGTTCTACCAGCTGCAGATCATGGTTTTTAAGGCTAGAGAAAACTGATAAGTTGGTTTACAGGAGCGTCTCTCTAGAAAGAGGATCGGTAGACTATTATTATTTTTTGTTAAAAAAGTTCTGTATGTTTAACTCGCATAACAGCTAAATTTAAGGGTCGGTCGAGGTACGTTAATGGAGGGAGGAAATGTGATTTTTGTGATCGCTCATAAATTATCTCCACCTGACTAACGCCAGATGTTTTTTTTTTCATTTGGCAAAAACAACTTACAGATTTTGTCTGTCCTAACTGTATGATTTTGGGAACCGTACTTTTGCTCCCTGCTCCTCCTTCCCATAGACTTGTGGCCCTTAGGTTCCTACGACCTAATGTCGTAATTTGTTACTACCTGGCCATGTCTTATTTTGGGCCAGTGCATTTTCACAGCTTCTGCATGCATACAGTACCGTTCCTTAACCAGGAGCAACCTGCCTCAGTTATCTTTATTTCAAAGCAATCAGAATGGAGTATCAAATATTTTTTTAACTACAGAAAGGTTAAGAGTTCTGTTGCATGATTGTTGCATGACAGTCGACGATTGGAAAAAAGTTTTTGTATGTACATGTACGACCTTATTATACGTCTACATTAAATAATTTTAATCTGATCCTATTATCATAGCCTATGTAGTCGTATTAATCAAATCAAAAAGCTATTTCCCAGTAAACCCAAGGTTTAAAGCAGCTTTGCTTGTTACATTGAAAAGAACTTCAAAAATGAGATACATGTATAATTTATTCAAACAATGCGTTACACTAGTCGACGTAGGCGAAGGAAGCACATACATTGAAATGACTATAAATATGGACTGTATACGTGTTTGGTATTTATATTTTAATATTAGAGTCGCAGTAAGGGTATACTTGTACCAGGAAGTATCAGTAAATTATCTAACAATTTTCGTTTTTAATAGTTCACTCATGGGTGATATTTTTGAACGACCCTCTTTCCTATACCGCACACATAATTACACAAAACAAGAGTCGAGTCTTTGTGATAAATATTTCATTGTAACTAAGGAAAGAAATAAGAGTGCTTTGTTTAAGTAAGGCTCCAGCACCAATACAAATTAATTCTGTCATTTCATTCTGTATTTCTGTGTTCCAGTTAACCAAACATTCCAGAAACGGGGAGGTGTATCACCGGTATTGTTTGAATTATTCCAATGCCCTAGCGCATCTTGAGAACGTGCGAAAACAACACGAGGAGTTCGGAGAATTCGACAAGGTAGGGCATAGTGAAATGGGGAAATCACCAGAATAAATGCTACCTCTCATGGGAAAGAGACATTTGCCTTTCGAAAAAAGGAATTATCCAATTAATCAAAGTAAATAACTAAATTAGATAGTAATGATATTTTAGAATTTTCATATAAACGAAAAAAAAATAAACGAATTGATTCACTGCACCCGGATTCTACGAAGATAAAAGTGAGCAATGTCAGGCCTACCCAACTACCAGACTCGGCACCGAATGATTCTGAATTCACCGGTAGATCAGACCACACTACCCGTTTTCAAGGTGTGTGTCAGATCGCATTACACAGTATCATACCCTGAACAAATTTTGAGTGATGATGCAATGCATTTCAACCCCTCTGAGAATCGTCACTATCACATCGCGTACTAGGCAAGAACGGTGTCGCGTCTGATACTGTGAAATGCGTACTGATACACACCTTGAAAACGGGTAGTGTGGTCCGATTTACCGGTGAATTCAGGATCATTCGGTGCCGAGTCTGGTAGTTGGGTAGGCCTGAAAGTTATGTATGGCAATACGCCATACTACACCAACCTCAGTATTTTCCCAAGCTCAGGCGTCCGTGTCCATTGCTTTAGGTCAAATGTATACTTAAATATGCCATTGAATATTCATTCACATCTCACTGAAACAGATTATTTGTGTTATAAACAGAATTATACTTAATAGAAAACTTTGATGTGCTCAATTACATGATTATGACAAAGGAAAAATTATCTAGAACTTGGGATAACGATATATATATCTACGAATATGCGTCAATACTATAATAAAAGCAAACTGAGCAAACGTACCGGATAAATGTAAGCCTAATGGAAAAAGGATGAACACCTCGGCAGTAAGTCACGTGAGACGAAATAACATGAGACTGTGTACCGAGATCGTGATGTGACTATTTTTATAAGTCTAGCATTGAGGTTTGAAATAAATAGACTAAAACTTACCAGTTTTATAAGTAATTGATGTGCACTGTATCCATACTGATTAGTGGTAGTGTACCCACTGCTGAGTTAAAGGCGGAGCAATCGATATTTCTATGTTCTTAATCGTATTAATGTCATGTATTCTGTCTTCATGTGTTCGTTTATCTACGAAGACAGTCCACGTTTTGTGTTTTGTTTGTAGGGTTTATACAGTTGGCTCTGGAAATACGTGAACTAGAGTAATTCCTAAATTGCCACAAATGTAGGCACATTTTAACCCGTCTGTTTCCATGTGCATAATAAGTTGTTTTAACAGCTGGTGACTTAAAGTTACATCTTTTTTAGTGGTGCTCCCAAGACCCTAGGTGTAACAGACTGCAGCTAACAGATCTCCTGGTGGCACCAATGCAACATTGGACAAAAATGCCTCTCTTGCTCAAAGAGATAAGAAAGTACACAGAAAATACAGAGGAAAGGATGCAGCTCACAGAATCAATAGAAGACGTAGAGAAATCATTAGGTACATGTAGTTGATTTGGGAAGATGGACCTGCAGTTGCTTAATTTATCATTTATTTATCATTTAACAAAAATGTACACAAGGCAACAAAATAGAACAGACACAAAAATGTTTTTTCGCTATCCTTAACTTATCGGTATGAGAATATCAAATGTGCGATCTCCATCAAATGTGACATAATGCTTTGGATTTCCATTTCAGCATGATACTCAAGCATGCGCCTTTGAACTCTGGCTTTGATCTCTGACCTACGTTTCATTTCAGAGCAACTTAATGATAAAATGAAGTGGGTCAAAAACTTTGAGCGGGTTTTGGAGATTCAGCATCAGATAGTCTGGCCGTCTATTTCAGAAACAGACCCAAAGTCATTTATTCCCGAGGTAAACCTGCACTTTTGCGAGTCTCATGATTGTCATATCTGTTATTTTTGCGATTCCAAATGAAAAATAATTCCAAGATCAGTCAGGGATCGAACGAGCCGTAATGCATTAAGGCAGAATACAACGATATACTTTTAAAATACTTTTAAAATAAAGCTGAAAGAATGAATCTATCGTATTATCATACATGTAGAATGCTTGACTTAAAATGTTTTTACATTAGCAATAACAGTATAGCATATACCCCTATTCCACACCGACTGCGAATTTCACGAACCGCCAGGAAATGATAAATCCCAGGGTTCTTGCTTTAATCGTGATAAATTCTTTAAGCTCTTAAGCTGATTCTTATTTATTCTCAGGCAGTTCTTGCATAAATAGAGAAATTGTGAAATTGGGACACAAGTTTTGAACTGTTCAAAAGTTTTGTTCCCGAACTCCCGAGTGAAAAAAACGTGTATAATAATAATAATGTTAATTCTTAACAAATCCGTGGTACATACTTATATATCGTAACTGATTCTTTTAGCCATTCCTGTGCAATCCAACCTTACGGTTAAGTTCGTCTGACCACGACTGACCACGATTCTGTCTTGAGGGAACATTCCTTGAAATTTCAAGAATAGTCAAGATGACATTCGCCAAAATCGTAGGCTCAATCGGCAGATACTTAGCTTTCTCTTAACTGAATCCTAAATGAAATATTCCTGTCATTGTTGCAAATCGTAAATGTTTCTAACTTTCTTGACAACATTCGCGCTGTTCAAGCAGAACCCCACAAATATTCTCAAGTCTATCTTAACAAATTTGTAATTGAATCCTACAGGTTCAAGATTTCTACCAGAAATATGCAAAATTCCACGATTACTCACGATTTCTAGAATTAATCAATTCATGGCGGTTTGTGGAATTCGTAGTCGGTTTGGAATAGGGCAAAAGTCATGCTACAAAGTAAGAAATTAGATAAAACTTACTGATTCGTGCAGTAGAATCGTGAGATAGGATGTTCCCCTTCTGATAAGCATTCATATGGAAAGAATTTTTTCTAAAACCGAAAAGATTATGATTAATACAACTCGCCCTGCTTATGGTATTTTAAGGGTTCTTTTTGGCAAAAGTTTACTTAACTTTTAGAGGAAGGAAACTTTAAAAAATCTTTTATCCAACCGCCTCATCTCTGTAAATACTACGATATTTTTGTTGATACATGTCATTTATTTTTCATTTTAGACATTCTAATGTATCTTTTTAAACATGACATGGTAATAAATTTCCGTTGTATATGTATGTTATTATATATGTATACAATGACTGCATAAGCTTTTATTATTAGTAGTAAATTTGTAGACGCATAATGCCGTCACGAGTGTTAACAAAAGCTGTCGCATGTTTTCCCCATGTTTATATCTATAGTATCTATTTTTATATTTTTATCTACAGTCCCTATTATGATATTTATTTCTACAGTATATATTATGTATTATTTTATTTTAGTTTTTGAAATCTACATTGAGTCAGCAGCCGTGTGAACGTTTGTTGGCCAGCCCAAAGAGACATCTCATGTACGAGGGCCCGGTGACATTGGTTGGTATGTATTTAGGTTTCTTTATCAAATCCCAATTGACATGAAACTCAAACAATTAAGTCACATGAGCTTATACTATGATTCGAATTCACCTACCGTTCGTCAACGGTATAAGTTCTGGAAAAGTCGGCAAATGCCAGTATTCTGAATGTAATCCTAACTGGGAAGTTGCATGTTGTAAAGAGATAACTTGATGAAGTGTGTGTTTAGTGTTTTGGGGCTAATTTGCCTCCTTATCTACATAAATGTACGTGAAGAGCAGTTAACAGCAGTTATATATTTTTCCCCTACCACAGAGCAATCAAAAGGACAAGAGATGTATATATTCCTTTTTGACGATATATTCCTGCTGACCAAATTGAAGAAAAGTCATCGAAAGGTAAGGACACGTTCTTTAAAAAGGTGTTTTGTTACATGTACCTCATGAACAACCACAGTACATGCAGCGTAGGTAATACTTTCCTTAATAATGCAAATGTAGTTAAATCTCACAGTAATTGTCTAACATTTGGTGCATCATATGCGACATTTTATTTTGTCTTCCACCTGGCGCATTTTAGTACCAGTGTGACAGGAATGGTAGTCCTAGCAATGGAAGTCCGGGGTGTCATGATTAGTACAGGTTAGGGTAAGTTGTGGTATTGGGGTTATTTCATGGGACGAATGTCGTCTGACCGAAGTAATGGGGAACGGACTACGGTTCCTAGCGAACTTCCATTCCTGTCACACTTATATTCAGTCATGTCATTGCTAATGTACCGGTAATGTAAGGTCCAAACGTTTTTTTACAGCCAGGTGCTTGTACATTTTGTTCCGCACTGCATGCCTCGCTAATCTACATGGTCAACTTAAATGGCATTTTTTACATAACCAAAACGCTGACTGCATCTTTAATTTTCTTTTGGAGTCAGCTGATGGAATTAATAGAAACCTGAAGTCTAGTGTTTTAACCATATTTATCATTCTTACTAAGCTTGACGTAGATACCTTGATAACGATCTTATATTTAATACAGAAAACGTCAGTGGTTGATCAGAACCCCAACAACTACAAAGCTGATGCGTCCCCAGGGACATACACAGTTTACAGGCAGCCCATTTCTTTGGACCGGTTCAGTCTGCATGACGTAGGGCCAGCCGAGGCACAAGGTAGGTGCTTAAGGGGGAGGGGGCAATATTACCAAGACAACTTTCAGTTTCATGGGAAAACAGTTAAAAGAATCAAGAATCAAGTCTTCCTAACAAGAAGAAGCATAGGGCCTACATGTATGTAGACCACAGTTCTTTAGTATGCAACGATATTAATACACCAGCAATGGAAAGAGAAATGTGCTTGAACAAAACGCGTTTGTGGTAAAGGTGTAGCCAAAAAAATGTCCCCACCTTTTACATAACAAACAATTTTTTGAGCTTTTGCCTGTCATGGTGCGCCGTAAAAAGTCTTTCTCTAACGTAAGAGAGTGTGAAAGTTACAGAGTTCCTATGTTCGTGAACTGGTATCTTAACAACTCACTCATAAGTCGCCATAGCTTTAATATTTGATTTCTCTTATTAAAAAAAACTGACTTATTTACTACAAGTTGTTGTTCCTAGGTATCATTCAATTCTTTAAAAATATCTGGCATTTTGCCACGTGCTCGTGTTGCCACAATCTAAAGTGATCTTTCAAGAATTTAAGTGGTTAGTAGTCAGTGAACTAAATTAAACTTCATTGTTGATTTGACTACAGCCTTCAGTGCAACGAATATCCACTTAATCCACAGAAGTACTATTTTGGTGTTCATCAAAAAAATACCACAACCATACTTTAATGCATTTTACAATCGTTGGTTCTTACATTCCACTTCCAGCTAATGGGTTGAAAAACGCCTTCGTAATAGTGCAAATAACGAGGTTTCAGCAAATAGTTGGAATTTACACATTCCAAGCTCCATCAGAGACAGCAAAGGTAAGCATTGCATGTTTACACTATAAGCGTATATTAATGGTCAGGGGCTTGTAAAACTGGAAAATGATTCTATAAAGTAAGCTCCTTGAGCAGTCTTAAAATATGTACACCCTTCCATTTATCACATTATCTTTTGTGTCACTTATATATATATGTTTACTACAGTGCTATCGCAGTTTTAAGGAGGTATAGTTTTCATGTTTACTTCTATCCCGGTTTGAAGAAAGTATCTTGATAAATACTTTTCTAAAATGTTTAAAAACGAGAATCCATTTTTATTTACCAACTCGAAGCTCGTCTTCCATTTATTTTATTTTTGGATTGCGTCTTGGCGAATTACACGCATAAACACTAGCGGAACACCAAATCACATGCAGTCCCAAAGGCCGCGTCTTATAAACGACAAGACTGAATGCCATGTTTTTGTGCTTTGGTACATGCGATTGCTGTGAGAAGACATGGTGGGATATATGAATACTATAAATATTAAAAACTACCCAAAATACAGTGCTTGTATTACTGTTCTGTTAACGTGAGATTAGAAAAACTTAATAAACGCCATTAGTAAGGACGATTTCTTCTTTCTAGGCGGCGTGGCTTGACAACCTTCGAGAAGCCAAAGAAAAATACAACGGTGACAGAAATGCGAGCAGGCATAACTCATTCAAAGAAAACCTCAACCCAAGCAACACTGGTGCTGTGTCTCAAACACTGACAGTTACGCCACAATTAGTACCTGACAGCAGGAACTCTCCCAGACTGGTCAAAAAGAGGAGTGAAATGAGGCGGATACACGAACGGTCGCAGACAATAGATATGTCTGGTTATGGAACGTTGCCAAAGAGTTTTGTCCAACATAAAACAAAATCTGTGGATTCAGTTTATCTTTAGAAAATTATTTAAAGCGACTTTCACTCGGGGAAATCAAAATGACTGACACGTTACAGTTAACAAAACATTTTGGTGAAGAGATAATCGTGATGTGACTTGTGTTCTACGAAATAAAAACAAAAATGCCGTCATTTTAAAGAAAGAGCTATCATAACGTTGAAAGAAATGTGCTTGCATCACACGCCTAAAGTCTTATTTCAAACCAGTGGATTCTGGTAATTGGAATAATCTAGCGTCATTTGTTTAGGGCACATATTGATAAAATTATCACAAACTGCGCATGCAGAGCGTCCCGTTTTTACGAATTAGTTGTACTCAATTAAGTTTTTTATTTCAAGTTTGTTGGTGATGTCATTTATACTGCAGACCATTGTAAACGTAAGAGGTTATCTTCACGCTGTGCCATTGAATCCAATCTTGTCGCAGCGATGTGTCATGCACTGCACTACAAAAAAGCCTGGTCATACTTACTCGGTATGCCCTGTAAATGGACATATGCAACAAATGGGAGGTGGGGTGGGGGCTTCATACTGTGAATATCCGCAGCTGTTTGTTTCGTAATAAAGTTCATATTGTTGTGCTACGCCTGAGGAGTCTTGTTCAAAGTATGGATACGAGTGGCTATCAGCTGAGTGTTCAGAGACAATTTAGGTCAGGCAACAAACCGCGTAAATCTTCATTGCTAAGCATTCTGTACATAGGGTTACGTTGACTGGCCTGCTCCATCACAAGTGAATATTGAACTGTAATTACATAAAATGGCATAGGAAACTAAGTTCTCAGTGTTGAAAAGCTTGATATCGTCCATCACCTCTATTATAATATTCCTTCCACGAAACCACACTACGGCGAATGGCGTCCATGTTGACAGTCTGCGGAAATAGGCACCCCACTATATATTATGAGCCAAGGAAGAGTTGTATAATGATAGACCTTGGAAGAACTGGTGTTTCTTGTTGAAATAGCAACTGGGAATTTAAACAGTATTGTGATAAAACAAGAAACTAGCCAAATTTTACTTACGTTTAATAAGCTTTCAAACTGACCCAGCACCCGTTCAAGCAATAGGACCTAGTTTGATAAAAGCAATTGCCAAAGAAGGTTACGCAGAAATACAGTTGTTGAAAGTAGTAAATATACTCTTTTGTAACAAACTGCAAATTTACTCACATGAGATTGTTCGATGGACTGTAGGCCATTTTCACTAGTTGGTGAGTGACACGCCCAATAGTCTCGACTATGTGACACAACGCCTTCTGTGTCACTCAGCGCCGGATGAAGATGACCGATTTTCCATTGAAATATCTCATGTGAGTAAATTTAAAGTTTTAGACAAAAGAGCTTTTACAACTACCATCCACCAAACTGATGAAACAATTTAGACTTAAGTACTTGATACTGTACGTCATTACATTTGTTTGGAAAAAGAAATATTCATGCTTAGGAAAAGTAAACAGCCTACACGTTGAATATGTCTGAGTAATTTTTGCCAATCAAACGGCATTTTTGTCAGGTTTATTTTAGTCACATACCATTGTCCGGCCCAGACACGTGTGACATCCCAGTGTGGTAGCTGGCCCTGCACGATGGATATTATACCTAATAACATACCAGAAGTACAATTAAGTTTGAAAGAAACCGTTTCTATCATGTCCGTCATGGCGGGGGAGGGGGGGGGGTCAAACGACTTGCCCCTTCTGCCGGGAAAAGGTCCGATCTTGGCAAAATTGATCTAGGTACACGAAGGTATAATTGCTGGCTAGACGGACCTTCTAAAGGCTGCGGTATCTCGATTTTGATGCTGTCTCAACCATGATTGTGACGGTCACCACAAATATCACCCAATTGTGTTAGTGAAGACAGAAAGTAAGGTGGGACTGGGGGATAAATATGTTCTTAAAGAAATGACGTAATACGTCATGGGTAGTCATAGCATGCTTTCTGCAAAAGTAAATGTCGCCAAACCAAGCTTTACAGCAATTAGGGCACACAAAGGAAATATGTTAAAATAAAAAGACAAAAAGATCATTTGGAAAACAGAATTATGAATTATGGAGGAGTGGAGTGTTTGTGTGTGTGTGTGTGTGTGTGTGTGCGTGTGTGTACGTGTGTGTTTATTTTTTTTTGGGGGGGGGGAGGGATAACTTAGATGATGGGCGACAATGGTCCAGGAGAGTCGGGGTAGTTGAGGTTCGGGAACCTAAATCTCTGATAATTATTAAAAAATTAGGTTATGCAAACTTTTACAATATGATCTCTCTAAAAGGATCCTTGAAGATTAACGTCTTTTATAGTGTGTGTGTGTGTGTATGCGTGCGCTTTAGTGAACCCTTCTCAGAGGGCTCCATTGAGATTTTTCGTTACCCGTGAAAGCCATTATTTATTTCCCGGGAATAGTGTAGCGTTCATATTACTTAGCCTGAACCGTGAAGAACACCATTCCCATAACTCGTTAATGCAAACTTTTACAATATGATCTCTCTAGAAAGATCCTTGAACATTAACGTCTTTTACCTGTATATCTATAACAATCCATATATTTGACATATAATTAATTCAGAAAGAAATGCTTTAATGCGTTAATGCGGCTTTTACAATATGATCTCTCTAGAAAGATCCTTGAAGATTAACGTCTTTTACCTGTATATCTATAACAATCCATATATTTGACATACATGTATAATTAATTCAGAAAGAAATGCTTTAAAAGTAACGACTATTGAATCAATAAATACAAACTTTGTATCTATGTGAACTTTTCCCCAAATTAATTTCCTTCGATGCTTTTCTTATTTTTCTGGCTGATTAATAAAAACAAAGAATGAAATCACGTTTTAATGCCTTTTAAGAATCGCTTCGGTAAGACAGAAGTTCTTGAATTGAATTCATCAATGAAGCAACACAAGAACAGATTGCTGGATCTAAGTCGAAAAACAACCACTTCGTGCCTTTTAAACAGAAGTAAATACATGTATTAAGTTTGATTTTGTTTTTTTTTCTGATGGTCATCAAGAAAAAAGTCTGAAAACTGCAAAACTGGTAAAAAAATGGTAGATGACTACAAATTCGAGAACACTGAGGAACCCTGGGTAGGCTTAACTGAGGGATAACCCTGCAAATTCGAATGGTCACATATGTCTACTACCCGGTATCTTTGCACCGTACATGTATGTGGGAAGCCAAAACTCCGCAAACGTTATAGAAAATTTGGACTGCACGCACAGACGACTGTACAAAATATAAAATGCGACTCCGGTTTTTATATGGTTAAGTTATTCATTGGTTGAACTATCATGACAATTTTGTAAAAACAATTCTTTAAGAGGTTGGATAAAAACGTTGGTTTATGACATGATTTTCTGTATTTTCTGTATCACTTTACGCATTGCAATATATATATATATATATATATATATATATATATATATATATATATATATATATATATATATATATATATGAAAATTTTGATGCACATATCCCAATGGGTTACAACATTGGAACATGTGCATCAAAATTTCAACGTGGCGCCGATCTTGTGAGCACGCTTTCCGCTTAGAATATGCATCGTAATTTGCTTTATGTTAATAAATTTTGGAAAATATAAGATTAAACACATACAAAAATTATTAGGAAAGAGTACAGTTAACTTCACAGACTTTGGAAAGCACGCTGCGATCCTGAATCGGTGGTTAAACAGCGATGCCATGTAGTCGGTTTTCATGAGATACACGCCAAAAAGTGGGGACCGGATATAGCTAATTTAATTAGTCTCATTTTAAATTCATTATGTCATCAGTGGAAATCTCCACTATTTACGCGTAGTCCCAGGGCCGAATCTGAATGAGGAAACGAAATTACACGCTAACTGTGGTTTGGTTGTCTTGCATGCGGGTCTGAAGGAAACGAAACAGGATAGGGTCATTACATCTGTGATTACACGCTCAGATGACAGGATTTCCTTACACACTGTTGTTTTATGAAAAGCAATTGCTTATTTCGGGTATTTAAATCCCGAAATTGAACGATTTGTATAGTTCAGCTGTATGAGAGAAAATACCGAAATTGAAAACGTAAAAGATAGTAAAACACAACAACCCTTTTATTCCACGCATCAAAATTTGCGACAAAAGCAATTTTTGTTTTTCTCTAGTGTGTGCCGTAAATGATCCCTAAGATGACCAAAAAACTTGACAATACTATTCTGAGAGCTTCCTTTTCAATAATAAACAGCCGCAAGACAGACTGGTCTGTGTCCCAACTTTAAGCGCTAATTAAAAAGTTTAAAATGTTTGGAAATTGTTTGTTATAATAAGACAAGTCCATACCCTTTCA